>CAJNOQ010004460.1:0-17453 GCA_905250885.1 Didymodactylos carnosus | reverse complement strand
TTGTTTCATGGGTATCGTAGCCCCATATTTCTCTTTCGAATGGTGAAAACCGCACCTCTCTATCTATCACCGTTCCGGAGCTATAAGGTCAACACTGACCGGCCATTCTATTTTGAAATGGATAGTAAGTTCCTCTTTCACACATTGGGTTTATCTTTCAATAAGGTTATTTTCGTCTATCACCAAGCCTTAACTGTCTACTAACTAGAGTGCATCACTATGGTCAATGGTCTGTCTTCATGAACTAAGTTCTGTGTTCTGTCTGGCACGTGTATAGCTTCTCTATATATAAAATATACGAAAAATCTCAAAGAACCTTGACAGAATACTCAAGACAAGAATAGTCAAGAAAAAAAGACGTGATTCCTTAAAGAATTTATAAGACATCAAAATCCTTAAAGAATAATTTCAGGAACGTCGACTAGTGAGCTGATACAAGAAGCATTTTAAATGTAAAATGTCTTTTTTTGACCAAAGTTTTAACATTCACATTTGTTGCTACAGGCCTATCGATATTTGTCTACTTGTTGTATTATATTTAACTGAGATACACGTGTATTTCATCCTATATAAATTTCAAACGAAGAAACATGTTTCGTACTTTTCCACCATGTTTGAACCTGAAAGAGTTTATATGTTACCAACAGACTTATATGAAAACCACGTGTGTTGTTGAAGAAAAATATTACAAAGAGTACGTGTGTGATGTATCTATAAAAAACGTTTATTTCTCAGTAAACGAAAGCTCCTAGATATAACTTATCTTTCACACGAATGAACATGTTTTATATAATCAGATATACACTTCTCTAACATTTTTCAACTTGAAAGAAGTTGTATCCATACACAGATTTCTTTCTGTATATGACTTATGCGATAGACACGTGTGTGATTGAAAATATCTACATTCTTCCTTTTTAAACGAGACGAAAACAGTGTCTGTTATATAAAGTACTTATTTCTTCTTTTATACTCGAACTTTTTGCAGTTTATAGCTGCTGCCTGAACTTTTTAAAGTAGAATTAAATCATTGAAATAACTAATTTACAGAGTAAGTATACAGCAGTTTTAGTGAGCGAAAGAATAGGGACATATAAATCCTTTCGATTTTATTGTCGCACAATTGCCGTAGCTGAGAAGAATATGGGAGAACCTAGAGAAGTGTGAGACTGAAGTTGTTTTAAAAATATCAATCAACATTTTTCTAAACTTTCAAAAAACCGCTTACATGATTCCTTTGATTGCATTATGTTCCTGAAGAGAAAACCGGGTAAAACATGGTGGAATCAGTGTCTCATCTACCTTTAGAAACACTTTGTTTTTAAGATTCTTTCGCATCAATAGTTTTTGTTTTTCATTCTTTCTTTATATAAGAACCGCTACGTAAGAATTCATCGACGCTAAGATATTGTTTGGTGCATTTTTTTGTTTCTGTGTGGAAGTATTTGAACTCTCTTTTTATACGCGCATGTCCTTGAGTCTTCTTTCTCAGAAACTGATTGTAATATAAAGGTTAGGGCATGGTGACAGTGCTGAATGGTCAAGGAAAGCCTCAGAAACTAACTACACCATGTTCTCGAAGAAAAGCCTAAGTAAAACATGATGTAGTCAAGTCTAACAAATTTTATGTAAGAGAAATGCGTTCATATTGTTTTCGATTTCATTGTTTCGGTTCACATTGTTTCAATATATATTTCTTTATACTTGATACAGACACATGTGTTATCTATACACATTGTCACTCTTAACTTTTTTCATTTGCTTGCATGATATCTATATATACATTCTGTCATACACACTGATATTTTTATAAAAGTAAAAGGAGCCTAAACAATCCTGATTACGCTGAAAGAGACAAAGAGAAATTAACTTCTAAAAATTCTAAGTTTTAAATTATTTTGAGCATAAGAAAGCTGAATAGCGAGAACTTTATTTTATTTCAGGTTACTTTGTTTGTCAGAATATCATTGATACCTTATTGGTATGTCCACGACATTTGTGTATTTCTCCTATTAAGGCATAACATTATGGTTAATAATGTTTTATGCAGTTTTTATCGGTGATTCCAAATATTATAATATGTTAGTTTCGAGAAAAAATTGAAATTTGATGATGAAAACTGCAAAATATATATACATTTCTTTGATTTTTCTCGCATTGGAAGTATAACGAATTGAGCCAGTGGAATGTAGAATTTGTTTACTCAAAATATTGTAGAGTTTTCCAAGAGCTATCTTTCTATACTAGAGACTAGTTGGATCCTCTCTTGCTTATGGGAGAAAATGAGAACAATGATCACTCAAGCATAATCACCAGACAGGGGATGTTTGAAAATAAACCGTTTCTCCTTAGTAATATGGCACTTGACTATGGGTCATATACCATCTTATTCAGTTTTTCACTTATGAATTAAGGCTATTTATATATTTTATATCAAGGTTTGTGTGAACCTATGCTGGATTTTTCAAAACTATTCCTTTTTCTACCAACGACGTCCTCTAATGGAATCTCAAAATAATTCACGTTAGCATATTTTGAGCTTATTTTCCATAAGAACAACTGGAAAATGCGGCGAAACATCTTTTCTACAATAGTCGATGTAAAATAAGCCGAAAAAACGAGGGGCCGTTTTCTGATGAAGTTAATCCGCCTTCTTTATTCGTTTAAGATCTTTCAAGATAATCATTCAGAATCATTAACTTGCTTCTCTTTGTTGCAGCAGTCAACCGAGCCTCTATAATCACCCATCGGACTATAAGTTTGGGTACGGATATAAAGTTGCTTTTCTTAATTGTGATTTTTTAAATTTTACCCTATGAAACATATGTCACTAATTCTGTAAAAAGGCATAAATCAGATAAGGAAATCTATAACTGCTATGAAGATCATTATTAGATGAAAATCATTTATTTGGTAAACGAGTTTTCGATTACACATTTCAATTTATATTAAGCAAATTATAGATGTATTAGACTGATCTATTCATTGTTCTATGATGTATTTTTTTCATATGTTCAGACGATACCGGCCGAGAAAAATGTCGATGTGAGATTATAACTTATAATAGACAATAGCATAAATATTCAGTATAATCTTTACATTTGTATTCTGAACAGGTGGAACAAATATTTCCCAGAAGAATTGAATTTCCATTAATCTAATTCTTATTAAATGTAGTCACATATGTTTTTCGTATGAAGTTCGGTACGGAACTGGTAGGGTATGATTATCATACCCGTGCATATCTCTACATCGGACTTTACTCGTCGAGTGAGTAAACTACGCGTCAGTTGCTTTCAAGGGATTAGGTCTAGTGTATGAAACCTGACCGCTATATATTATTTTGTAGCTGAAGCTGAACTAAACGCCACTAAATATAAATGGACACGTTAGATTTTATAAGGGACTGTTAAGAATAACTGACACACCTCAACTATATATCTCAGTAAAATTTGTGTGGTGTAATGAGCCACCAGGTCTTGTAAGACTTGTTTCATATGCATAGTGTGAAAAGCGATGTTTTATATTTCTTGGCTTATTGTTATAACTTTATGCTTTCTTAATCACAGCCAGATATTCTGTACGCATGTATGTATCGTGTACTAAGGTTGTTTTCACACATATTGAACGACATGTTATGCTAATCCATTTTAAGTTTCAGATATACTTAACACAATTTTTTCGCTCTAATATTTTTTGTTAGGCGATTGTTTTGTAAACATTGAAACAATACACCTGTATCAATTAGTAAGTGATCGATAACGATATCTTGTTGATTCATGACTTGTATTGAAACACCGAGCAGAGACAGTTGGCAATGTTACAGTTCATTATCAATTGCAACACGATCTTTTCAAATACTGCTCTGCGTTCGTATTTTTATAAATATTGTCGAATGATCAGTTCTTAATTCGTAGTATTTTTTAATAGTTATAATTTAATATCAAACACAAGCACCACAATTCTCTTTGTTTTTCAGAATTCGAAATGATACGTGAAAACAAAACTAAACGAAAACAGATTGATGAACTTGAATCAACAAACACTATCAGCTGCAATGAATGGCATTGTTATAAACTAAGTCTAATTGATTACAAACAAACGTCGGTCGAACTAAATTTAACGAATACAAAACTTTCGAAATTAGTCTATCTCCAAATTACAAATTATTCTACTTATGAGTTGAGAATTATCGAATATCTTTTTACATACATAAAACAGTCGTATTTATCTCTCAATGATCTTCTGATACGGATGAAAGAAGATGGTCAACGTAGAATAAATCTATTTATATCACCATTAACGGACTTGAAATTGTTTGCCATAGATATTTCAGTAATGTTTTATGAGAATAACACTTGTCGATATGAAGGAGAAATAAAAGATGGTAAACGACACGGAGAAGGATACTGTTTATACAAATATTCACATAAATTTGAATGGCAAGGTCAATGGAGAGATGATATGTGGTGTCAAGGATTATTTACGTGGGAGAACGGGGAGCAGTTTATCGGGAGATGGGAAGGGGATAAACAATACGGTGTTTATAGCAGTTTTGATGGAGTGACGTATGAGGGTGAATGGAAACATGGCATTGCTCATGGACGAGGAAAAGTAACAAGTGGAAATTCACATTATTATGACGGAGAATGGATTGATGATAAGAAACATGGTCACGGCGTCACGGTAGTTCCTGGTGTCTATAGTTATGATGGAGATTGGAAAGAGGACCAGTTTGATGGATATGGTACGTACACGTGGTTCGAGAGTGGAGATAAATATATTGGTGAATGGAAAAATGGACTGAAACATGGACGAGGTCTCCTAACATCGGTAAATAATGAACACTTTGACTGTGAGTTCAAAAGAGATTTATTGAATGGAGAAGGTATCTACACAGGACCAAACGGTACTCGATACGAAGGCACATATGAGGATGGTAAAATGAACGGTTATGGATGCCTAAAATTACCTATCGGCGATGTTTATGAAGGAGAATTCAAAGACGACTTGAGACACGGTCATGGAAAATATGTGTGGAATGATGGACTCACGTACGTAGGAGAGTGGAAAGATGGTTTGAAACATGGTAGAGGAATTGAGGCTTGGCCTTGTGGTACATTATATGATGGCGAGTGGGAAAACAATTTGATGCATGGAAACGGTAAAAAGAAATGGGTTGACGGTTCGGAGTACGACGGCAACTGGAAAAATAACCAGAAACATGGATATGGATTATATTCTTGGTCAAGTGGAGAAAAATATGGAGGAGAGTGGAGGAACGATCTGAAACACGGAGTCGGTTGGATGATTACTGCCAATGGAGATTGGTATGAATGCGAGTGGGAAAATGATAAAATGAACGGACAAGGCGAAGTCACTTTTATACGTGGAGATTATTACGTGGGAGAGTTTAAGGATAATATGAGGAATGGACAGGGTATCTATATTTGGGCAGATGGCGCTATATACGAAGGCGAATGGGAAAACAGTTTATTACATGGACGCGGTAAGTTGACATGGGAAAATGGCGCAGGCACCTACGATGGAGGATTTGAAAATGGTGGACACCACGGTTTTGGAATAAAGCGTTGGCCAAACGGAAGTCGATACGAAGGCGAGTGGAAAGAGAATGAAAGAAATGGTTTTGGTACGTATTGGTGGAGAGATGGGACAAAATATGAAGGAGAGTGGGGAGATGAAATAGACGCTGATTTACATCATAACGGCGCACAGCGTTCAATTGTTGCGGGTTGATCTCTATTAAGTATCCACTTATGGCTGACTGAAAGTGTCTATCAGAGGTAGGATCGGTTCGGTTTTGAAGAAACAGGAATCGATCCTATCTGTGGTGTCTATTGCAGCTAAGTTATATCGATCATAGGAATGGATGATACTAGTGAAAAGTTTCATTGCTGCCTTCATCACTAACATCTTGTAAATATTTCTGAACGAAAGATAGCTACTCCGGAAATGTTCAGAACTAAAAGGTTTTACCCTACAGCTAGTTCTATTTTACGGGGGTCAAGGACTAACTAATACACTAACTGCATATCTACAAAAGTGTGTCGTTTTTTACTCCAGCTTCGACTTTTTTAATTAAAGCATCAGATTTCTGGACTTCGTCGCCAAAAAGAAATAGAACTGCGCAACATATGTTATTTATTTTTATTGTTTCACGTATACGGCTTGTCCAAACGTAATGCTGTTACGTTTTTTCCACACTATCTCTTGATTTTCTTAGAAAAGGTATGTGATAGAATGTTCGTTCTGGCGTCATTATGTATGTCGATCTCTTCCCAATTAATGATAAAAAGAAGAACGAAATCGGTTTTCAAATTTAATTTCTATGTACAAAAGAAAGAGCTTAACATTGTTACGAAAAAAAGGTCTTTTTTCAGATGGTCTTTTGCATATTTTCTCAAAACGAATGATAAAAATTTTTTCTTTCCGAGCCATTTTGTAGCTTGATCAACGGGCTATCCGATCGTAGAAAAGATTATTCCCACCTCAGTTCTACAAGCCCAGAATAATCATTTTTTCGTAACACCGTTATGCAGAAATTTTTGTGCTTATCAGCTATGACTTTTTGATCAGAGTAAACATCACAAACTCGAATTATCACTTTCTGTAAAGTTTGTCATATATGGAAGGTATTTAAGTGAAAAATAAAGTTAAAAATAGTTTTCGAGTTTTTAAAAAATATAAAATGCTTATAAAATTTGTTATAAGTATCTGAATTCCAAGCAGAATGAGTCATTTTGTAAAGAATTTAATTCTCTATCAAGTGATGTGATTTTTTTAAACTTTTAAAGAAAACTGTCTAGTTCAGGAAATTAAAATTAAAATTTTTAAAACTTTTAATTTCAAATTTTTTTAAACAAATTTTTATCTTTTACAAAAATGTCATATTCGCAATCAGCGTGGGAAACTGCATCCAGTGATGAACTCATATCAGCTCCACAATGAAAACATTTCTCAAAACTTTAGTCATGGAGATGTGGCATTACATAGACACGGCGTATAGCTGAATATTTTATTTATTTTTATGCGCTGTACTTTTACCAAGGCATAAAAAGCAGATTCGAGTAAAATCTGTGAGTTTTCGAAGTCTGTTGAAGGCTCGATTTCGATGAAGTGTTTGGAATTATCTTAAAGTGTCATCAAATTTTTAAAAAAACACTTTTCTGTGATGTTTGTGTCAACCTATGGGTGTTATTAACTGATGCAGAAATGCTAGTAGTTGTATAACATCGTGACACGGCATTACCCCGAAGACTCGTTTATTGGAAAAGAAGAATAAATGAGCCTAGTTTTGTATTTTATATATCATGTCGCGGAAGGTGGGGAGGACATTGTGAGAGTGAGGTCGAAAGTGGTTTCACACAAAACATATTTCCGTGATGCGAAGCTAGATATTTGTGACTGTGTCAGATAATGACTAGTCACCATGTAACTTCAGTTAAGTTTCATGATGTACAAAATACAAAACCGGCTTCATTTATTCGTCTTTTCTAATAAACAACGGTGATGTCGTTTTCTATATTAGCGATATTGCCATTCGCGGTAATGTCGATGTATCGTATAACATACTTCTGCTTATCAATGATGGATAAATAGTTTAAGAAAAATACTATTTTTATCCTCTTTCACTTGTCTCTATTATCTCTAATAAACGATCATCTCGCAAACGAATATTTTTATCCGTTAACAATCACTATGTTGTTTTATTGTGTAAATCTTTAATGTCATTATTCGTTTTAATTGCAAAATATAAATTATTTAAAATCTAGATTTACTGAATAATAAAACCGTGTACCGCAGATAGAAAGATTTTTGAATGACGAAATGGTTTATCTACTTCAAAGAACCGCAGCGCCTAGTATTCTAGAACTCGATTACATCACGTTCTCAAGTATTATATACTCAAAAAAGCAAAATACTTGAAAATCACAATACTTAACATATCAAACTGTATATATTTTTAAAAAACATTTTTTGATTGAACGAATATAGTCATCAGATACAGTCTATGATCGTTGTATTTTCGCGGACTTTCTCTCAAGTTACTCTATAGCATCAATCAATCATTATTCCTTTATATGACTCGATGATCCAGTCTCGATCAGAGAAAACAAATTTCAGCTGTATGGGGTATTGAATTATTCTCTTTCTGATGTAGAAATGAGTTCTTTCGCTTAAATAGATCTAAAAGAATGGAAAACATCAGACAAAACGATACTCACCTTTGCACGCTAGCTTACGCTAAAAGCGATGCGGGAATAACAGCACTTGAAAACCCAAGATAACGTTTTTTTGAAATTTCTTATTGCCATTTTTATGCTTGCTAACGAGGGAACTGCCTTAACTGATTCCTCACTTTCGACTCCATCTTTTGATCATAAGTAGGCCTTGATGAGACTAAGAAAATCCTAAGCCGTTCGTGCTGATAGACCTTCGCTTCCAAGATATGATGGACATTTTGTTATAAAACAGACGCTTTTTTCACTTTTTAAATTGTTATTCTGTCGATTTTTATGACTTAACCGACCTTAACAAGCCTTAACAAGGCAATGACCTTAACAAGCTACTTGTTTGAAATCTTGGGAGCAATTAGACCACCTATGGGACTAGCTGTATGAAAAAGGACAGGGCCGATTATTTGATGAAATCGGCCCCTGCCTGAATTCCATTGACACATACATGGTTAGATGCAGAATGAACAGGAGAACATTTCTAGGCACTCGGCAGGCCTTAGAATTACTCTCAGAAAAAATTGGGTCGAATTACCTGTAATCAAAGTTCTGCTGCTTCTGATATGTATTATCGATCATATTTTTGAGTGTGTCTCTCTCGGCTTCATATCTCACTAGAACTATTATATGTCATTCGAAACCTCTTTTTCTGTATATTACATAAACGGAAATAGTCGTTCTGAGGCCAATACGTCCAAGACAGTCTATGACACACTTTCTTATCTAGCCACTACGACAGATATACCATTCGATAGAGAATTTCTCGCGCTACAATTTCATATATATAAAACAGTGAAAAAAGTGCCCTAGGGCACTTTGACATTAGAAATACTTTCTGCAAGGCCATGACAAGTGGGTGGCTAGTTCAAGGATCCTATGATCAACACTTCTCATCTAGCCATTACGACAGATATATCATTAGATAGAGAATTTCACGAGCTTAAAAATGAGCTATAAATAAGCCTTTCAAAAATATACCCATATGGGTCAATAGTTGAAATACTTGGTCGATGTAATGATTTTCACCTATCTTAGTGCTTTCAACATTCCGTTAGTCGTTTTTCTGCGAGAATGAAAAATTATGCATTGTTCGAAAACATACCATTAAATAGCTCTTGAAAGTCTCTACAAAGTGAGCTGGTCACAATATTCAGACAGGTCGGGTCAGCCATAAAGATGTGGAAAATAAGCTTTTGGGTGTTATCTAAGCAGTACAATGTGTCATAATCACAAGAACTCTCTTGTTTTTGACCTATTAGTGAGGGGTGGAACCAATCTGAATAATGTTTTGAATAGCTCGAAGATTTTCCTGTCGGATGAGGTACATATCGCCGTTTCATGAGAAAAGTTCACGCATTCTTACAACTGGAATATATTTTTTATGTGTGCCCACACATAATTTTACAGTGTTCACAGGTGTACACTCCGTTTTATATAGTACCATTTTTCATGCCCAGTCAGTCATAGTCATTTCAGACAAGCGCAGGACGCTCTGTTTACGCAAAATTTTATCCGTTTAGCGAGTTTCGAATAATAACGCGCAAGAAGCTGCGAGTGTGTAAAACTAAACAGCAGGAACACGCGTGTAAAGCCTTTGTTACCACAGCAACGTATGCTTTCTGCGGTTTATTTTTATACACTCGTAGCTTCTTGGGCGTTATTATTTGAAACTCGCTAAACGCGTAAAATTTTTCGTAAACAGAGTTTCCTGCACTTTTCTGGAATGACTATGACTGACTGGATGGGGACAGAACATTCTTTCAAAAAGTGAAAAAGTTGCCTCCTTTTTAACGAAATGTCGATCATATCTGGAGAATGAAGACCACTGGCATGAACAGTTTTAGAGTTTTCTTAATTTCATCAGGAACTACTTATGGCTAAAAAAGGATTTATTCTAAGTGTTTTTTATATACATATGACTCTGTATGTCTCAGTCTGACAACAAGTTCGTATTTTCTGATATGAATGACATTGTTTTTGGTCTAAACTCGAAGAAAAATTTAGAATAGTACAAAACTTACGTAACTTAGACTGTTACAGATATTGAAAGATACTACTACTACATAAGCAAGGAGAGATTAATATTACAATGAAACACGCTTTCTAACTTCACAGCATTAGATGATTAGATAATCAGACATAGAAAAAGCGCTGATAAGGATGATATTCAGCTTCAAGTTGAGAAGAAAAATAATTTTTTGAAAAGTACTGAGTAGCTGCTGACTAGTAGATTGAAATGCACCGCTAGAATACAATTTTTGAGATATACAACAGAAAAAACATAATTTTCATCGTTGAGAACACTAAGCGGTGTCATAGAGACTTGTTACTGTTTCGTTTACTCAACATAGAAAAACTGTTCAGTGATGATGGCCGGTTTAGGCCGCTTGTTCATATCTTATCTACTTCTTCTGTTTTATTTCATTGAAAGTATATGGTAATGTTCATTTTTTAGAAAAACATTTGTCTTTGTCGTTTGATTATCTGAACCATAACAGATTACGTTTCTCCGTTCTTTCGTCGGTCCCAGCATGAAAACAATATAAATTTAAAATAAATTATAAACATTATGTTTTATTTCGGCTTTTTCACATTTCTAGAAAATTGTCCTTGAATATTGCCTGGAGGATAGTACACAGCAACGCCGTACCTATGCAATAAAGATAAAAGAGAAAAAATTAAAATATTTCACACTTCCCGGGTCAACGATTTACGACCGTATAATATAGTATTTCGTCGTATTTTGATGTAAACCCGGCCAACATATTACGTCCATCGTAAATGACGTCATTTACGTTCAAATACGACGGTCTTAACGGCTGACGTAATACGCTGGCCGGGCTTACGTCAAAATACGACGAAATACTATGGTATACGTCAAATTACGTCGTCGTAATTTGATGTATACGACCGTATAGGACGGTCGTAATCATAGATCGGGGTTCTGATGATTATACCATTGGTTCACGTTATTTGCTCTTCCGAAGCCAACCTCTTTAGTACTTTTCCATACTATCTGCGTGAAATGAGTTAATTGGGGTTGATAGTCGTTATCATATCGGTACATTGGTTCTTCTTTATCATACCATGGTCGAGTCATTGAATCTCCTGTAAGTAAGATACATTTAACAAGTGAACGAATACTAGTCTCCTTTTAAGTATACCTGTCATTGGATCTGGAGGTGATGCTGATGAATAACTTAAATTTTCACCTACTATTGTACCATTGTATGTCATTTTATTACTGTGTTGAAACATATTTTTAGCTGCCATATATCCGGCTAGAAAATAGCAACTAAGTTGAACGCTTGAATAAAAATAAAATTGAGTCAGTATTGTGAACCCTACCCCATGTTTGTGCTAAGTCGTTCAACTTTTCATTTATTCTTAACGGTTGAGCATCATGGTTTCTTCTCAAACAATTATGTAGATCTAGTGCTTCTTGACGAAATTGATCGATCGATTGTAATTCTCCATAGTCATGCTGTATTATTGGACAAATACGAGCACTCACCCCCGGTTTACGCTTATTCAATTTTCCAAAAATCGTTTCAATTTTAGCTGTACCTCGAATCGCTTGTACCTGTAAATGAATAATTCTATTTTTCTCTAAGGATCGTCTCAGAACAAAAATACACATTGTTCTTAACGCCCGTACAACCCGTTACGAATGATCAAAGCTCAAAGACTTATTTATTGTAATTTAAATGTGTTTTTTCCCTTTTTAGAAAAGCCGTTTTTTTGAAATTGCACAACGCGTTTCCCGATCCCGATTATTGTGAACGGTAATGAAATGTTAAAATACGCGTTTCGAAACGCTCAACAATAAAAACAATGAGAGAATGAAGCGTTCCAACCCTCAACTTTTTTTAAAGCTGTTTCCTACTTTTACCATTTAGTTATATACTCTTGCAGTTAAGGGGAGGTGTCCTCACCCCAAACATATCCTCAAACCTGGCCAATTGGTAGAAAACACCTTTATGGTATGCCTGTGGAATAAAACAAATTTGGTCATGGATTGACAGTGTTATTATTAGGTTGGCAAGAAAGTTTTTGCGTTTTTTTCAAAGATTTTCATTTTATTTTGCAACCACAAGAATAGAACTAGCTTTCAACAATGTATGCTCCATTACTATCTATGACTTATCGCCAACACTCTGGAAGATAAAGGATCCCGCCATCGTAGAAGTTCTGGGACTTATGGCCGTAGAAGTTGACGAGGTCCATTTCGAGGTCGTTCTCGTCGTCAAATTTTTTCTCGCGCAAATGATTAGAAGAAGAACGAAACAAATGGTAGTCCGTGGGAGCCAAGTCCGAAGAATACGGTGGATGTGTAATCGTAACCTATCTGAGCTTCAATAATTTTTCACGCGTCGACTTTGCGATATGAGAGCTGGCGTTGTCATGCAAAAAATAAATTCTATCCTGCTTCCTCTGGAGTTTTGCTGCAACTCGGTCTAATTGCTGACAGTAGGGATCAGTGGTGATGGTGCAGCCAGTTGGAAGAAGCTCCCAATGAATAATCCCTCTTACTCCCCACCAAACGCTCAACATAATCTTCTTTGAGTGAAGGTCATTTTTGGGCGTTGCTACACTTGTTTGTCCAGCTCACAGCTACTGTCGCTTGCGCGTGTGGTTAACATACAACACCTACTTTTCATCGCCGGCAATAAGATTGCGGAGCCATTGGTAGTTGCGGTGAGACGTCATTAATTCCATACATGCGTCAACCTGTGTTGAAGTTGATGCAGTGACAAATCATGTGGTATCCACACTCCATATTTCTACATCTTGCCTAATTCGCGTCGTACGGGTGGAGAGTACATCCTTGCCCATCGTGGTGCATATGTTGCTTGTTGCTTCTGTTGCTTTGCGGCCCAAACGGAATTCATGAAGCAGAAGCGCTCGGAGCTCCCTACGAGATAGCTTCATTTCCAATCCGAGATCAACGTCCGTATCTATAGCTTTATTGTTGATTGGAAGTTATGCGTACCACCTTTATATACTCTTCGTATGGAAAGTTCTGGAAGTTTCTCGAATGTTTTAGAAAATTTAAAAAAAAACGCAAAGACTTTGTTGCCAATCTGATAATTAATTAAGTTTAAATTCTAAATAAGATTTGAACTGCTGATTCCCCCTTTGGAAAGCCTGCAGTTAGATCAAACCTAATCGTAGAAGCGTCATCCTTGCATAGTTTGAGAGACAATGATCTATGTTCATAGTTCCACTAAAAGAATTATTTTTTGAGGTATTCGATTATAATTGATAAGTGCTAATTAATGCTAATTAGCATCACTCTGATGGCTTACACTTTTATTTGTAAATTACCGCTTCTTTGTATTCGTTGAGAAAGAAAATTTTAAATACTGGTTATTTTTGTCTATAGGTCGACATCAATGCTCGAGTACCTTCTCGTACCGAAGAGCTGCAAAAATTTTCCATATTTTCTATTATTTTGCTTTATCATTAAGAGAATACATTTTTTCTAAATCCGGAGCGAAAAAATCGGAATTCTGTCTGTAATTCTCTCTTTTCTCAACTAGAACTCACATTTTATGCAATAAACCTATCATGTTCGTGCGTCAGTACCAAAAAACGAGTCGAATGATGTACTTTTTTTATCCTAACTGATTACTTTTGTTTTTTCGTGGAAGTTACTGGGATTTTTGTTGTATAAGAAGTGAGTTCTAGTTAAGAAAACACAGAAAAATTTCGACTGGGATTTTCAGTTGCACTTGAAGTGAAATTTTCAAGAGCATACACCGTGCATAGTAATAAAATAATACACTGTATTTTTATAATCTATAATCTGTGTATTCTAAATAATACCATGATTCATTCCAGTATTAATTATGCGATCAGACTACTATCTGTTTCAATGAATTACGAACTCCGATGTTTTGCGTATATCTTTTGGAGAAAAAGAGCTATCGACCTGTGGCTTTTACCATCCGCAAGAGAAGACTTGGAGACATGTTTTCATAACTAAAATTACTTTTAGAAGAGTTTTCTGAAACAGGCTTTATAGAAGTACTTTAGAAAATTAGGTTGTCCGTAAAAGATTTCCAATAGAATTGTATTGCTTTTTTTTCACGAGCCCGGAGTGTTCTCTTCAAAATGGGAGTGAAGTAAGACCTTGATTTTTCTCGGTTCTGGTGTTGGATCGGATTTCCTACGAGTAGCGGGACTGGCACCTAGTGACTATTGGTAGCCTGAAGGACGGTTGGACTATGGGAAATCGCCCATGCTAACGAAGGAACCCCTCGAAGTGATTAAACGCTTTTTTGCTCGGAATTTAGTGGGTTATAGGTTATCGACCATGCTGATTACGAATACGCCCATGGGGCTTCCCCATAGCCTTTCGAAGACCTGGTTTTCTAGAAAACCAGTTTTTCAAAAACTCTAAAATATAACCCGAACCTTTTTTAATGAGGCATGATTGTAGCCCCGCACATTTCTGATTAAAATGAGACATCTCCCAGCTTTGTACGACCTTTCTTTGCACAGTTATAGAATTTACAAAAAAGCCCTAAATGTTCATTGTCAGCTCAAAGCTACAGAAATAAGAAGAAACTAATTTACGGCTTTTCTTGTAAATTTTGAGCCCCATGACTGCTGTGTAGTGGTTTCTGATAGCACGGGCATCAAATGGAACATAGGCAATCGACTACGTTAAATCTTGTGGCACTATTTGTTTGTTCGGAAAAGTTCAAAAATCTAGAGAAAACTAAGGTGGAGGTAATGCAAAATTTCAGTGGAATTTGTTTCTGGCATTATTATGCAGATTCAGATTCAGCTTAACGAGCTGATTACGAATAACACCTTCCGAGCCTTCGAAAGTCATTTCTTCATGGAGAAAAACTCAAATTACTAAGAGGACCTCAAAAATACAAAAAATCGTCCTCTATGGTGGAATTGACTTTTTGAGCTTGTATTGCAAAATGCAAGGTTCGAGCTATAGTTTTCTAAATCAGCATTGAAAACTGATTTAGAAAAAGGTTTTCAGCTCATTTCAGAGATAAACAGTGGTCCGCCATGGACATCCGAACCAACGGCTGTCAACTGAGTATGACTCATTTTGTAAACCTGTCTAGTTTTTTGGGTGAAGGGCTATATCGATGATTCACACACCATCAGATCGGCCAACACGCCAGCTTTAAACCTATAGTCTATCCGTTTTCAAGGCTACCAATAGTCACCGAGTGCCAGTCCTGGGACTCGCAAGAAATCCGACACAACACCAGAGCCGCGGAAAACCAAGGTCTCACTTGACTCTCATTTTGAAGAGGATACCTTGGGCTATCATAGCATGGAAGAAAATCAATACAATCCTATTGAAAAGTTTTACACACAGCCTGGTTTTCCAAAGGTCATCTCGCTGTTTCTCTTTGGTTTTCAGTAAAAGCCATTTTTCTCACCAAGGAAAACGAATTTTGATAAAACCTCTACATATTTTTAAAGCTGGCGTGTTGGCCGATCTGATGGTGTGTGAATCATCGATATAGCCCTATCATCCAAAAAACTAGATGGGTTTACAAAATGAGTCATACTCAGTTGACAGCCGTTGGTAGCATAGTCGATTATCTATGTTTCCATTTGTTTTTGAGACTACCACATCTAAAGAAATATTGATCCTGGGGCTTCGAGGAAATCCGATTCCACGCTTAAACCACAAAAAACTAAGAGAGTTCGCTTAATTCCCATTTTTAACAGGACACTTTGTGCTATCTATGTATGAAAAAGATCGATACGTTGCCGTTTTAGTTTTGAGAGATACAAAGTGGTTTTCCAGAGATCCTTTGAAAATCCGATCTTTGAAATTTTTTGGAAACCAGTTTTTGCTTATAGAAACATAGCTTAAAGTATTGGCTATCGAATGTTGAAAAGCGCTTGTTAATATCTTGCGTCGTTCGCGGCTTAAAAATAACATGTCTATTTATACAGACATCGGGAGTGAACGGGTTAAGATCACCCATTTTAGGCTATACATGCCTAATATTAAAAAATTCATAACTATATCACAATTGATTACAACAGCTTGAGAACGTTATGAGATAATTAATTCGAACTGCTCTATGTATGATTTAGAATGAAAACTAGACAAAGTTTCAACAAAAGTTCTTGGTTTTCTAGATGAATTTGCAGAGAACCTTAGAACCAACATTTCTTTTTCTTACTTTTCCTATCCTCGAAGATTCCATGATCCTTCCGCAAATTTTTGTAATAGATGTTAAGAAAATTAAATATTAAAAAACTAACAAAACAATGGGTATTACTGGATGTACTAGTTAAACAAATTTTAATATAGTTTCATCTTGAACTACTAACCTATCACACGAGTACTTGAAAAGCTGAAACAAATTCGCACTGAAAATATCTTTTATATGAAGCTATTAGTCGAACTCTCTCATACTGCCCTTACCGCACATCACACACTGCCAAAAATACCTAAATTCGTATTATTAATTTTCGGGAACAGTCGGTTCGCGGAAAATGTTCGAGTAATAGTCGTGTCACGATCCCAGACCGACGTATCTAATACAAAATAGTGTATCTTCGAAAACTATCGGATCGACGATCCACCCGCAAACTTCAGCAACAACTGTTTGAAACTTACTATGAACCAGCATCCTTAACATAAAAACTTATTACATTACAAGCAACTTGTACACATCTATGTGTTAGACCATCGGTATCCATCATTCGACAAATGACATCAGAGATATATATAATTTCCAGATTTTATATATTTAGTATCCACTGATTGAGTGACATATTGTTGTGAAAGACATTTAACATAATCAAACGTCGTGGCAGCTAATTTATAGTTCTTCTCCGTTTCTCACAGTCAGTCAAATCAATCATGAGGAAAAAAAGTTTCATGTTTTCCGAGACATCTATGTTGGAATTGATTTGTGAACTTCTATTAGCTGTTTCTAGGCATGCACCAGTCCAATCCGATTGGGGATTGGTAGGATTGGTACCAGTCGGGCTTGTTACCAGTTAGGCTTGGTACCAATCCTACCAATCTCCAGTCAGGATTGGTACCAAACCTAACTGGTACCAATCCCGGCTTGGTACCAATCCTCCAAGCCTAAGATTGGAACTGGTGCATGCCTAGTCGATGATGTCAGTCTGCTTTTTTCGCTTGCTTCTTTCGTTTACAGTCTAACTTTTACTACTGGTTACTCAAGAACT
>CAJNOQ010004459.1:0-17454 GCA_905250885.1 Didymodactylos carnosus | reverse complement strand
TAATAAGACATGATTGTAGCCCGCAAATTTTTGATTAAAATGAGACATCTCCCAGCTCTGCATGACCCTTCTTTGCAGAGTTATTTACAAGAAAAGTCCTAAATTAATTTCTTATTTCTGTAGCTTTGAGTTGACAATGAACAATTTAGGACTTTTCTTGTAAATTCTATAACTCTGCAAAGAAGGGTCATGCAGAGCTGGGAGATGTCTCATTTTAATCAAAAATTTGCGGGCTACAATCATGTCTTATTAAGAAAGGCTTTTGTTATCTTTTAGAGTTTTTGAAAAACTGGTTTTCTAGAAATTCACACAGAAGCTGATTGAAATATTTTGAAATATTCTTTGATGTTTAAAACTCAATTGAGCTGAGAACGACATTACTAGATCGGATGAGACTATAAAAATGAAGAATAGCATTACCGTGAAGCACAATATCTCAATTCGATTTCCTCTACGAATCCTATTATGTGTACAACTCTACATTTTTCTCGTATCAAAACTGAAAAAACTCAAGACGGTATATTGTATAAACGTTACTTATATCGTTTAAAGCGCTCAAATAAAAACGGAATTGCAAAATTAGTCTATACTCGTAATTCTTGTTCGTGTTCAATAACAATAAAAGATGATGTCATAAATGGTAGAATTATTTCAATGGAAACCTGAATTTAGAAGCTTATCAAGCAACATTATGATCATTAAGTTACCGTTATATAGTTGTGTTAGATAATGATTCTAATTTTAAAGATGATGATAAGTATCAACCTGAAGTATAACTGTCCTGTTTGTTGTATTCCTTCTAATGTAATATATTTGTGTGTCGACAGTAGCCAATAGTTTTCAATTACAGAGTGATTCAAAATTATAAACAACTATATGTGACAAGAACAAACTCTCTATTCCAAATTGAGACCACTTTTTAAATCTAATTAATAATCATAAAAAAAAGTGGTCTCAATCATGAAGCAGCCCGTATAGAGCCGAGACATTTTCATTTTGTAGAGAAATGTTTAATCTACTTAATTATCTAATTGCAATTTTAGATTAGTTTGTAGCTTTATTGCAATAGTTGTTTGAAAATGAGCGAAAAAAGGCGACCGTTAGCTGGACAAGTCGTAGATGAAAACATGTTCCTTATTGTCAGATCACGGGTTCGATTCCCGCACAGACTTCAAATGTAATCGACGATGCTGATCATTTTTCCGCAAAAATTTCGCAAGCAAATCTCTTCAGAAAAAAGCTCCAAAAATTTTTTTCTTCTTGAACATAGTAGTTTAAAAAAGAGCCTATGATTCTATATTGTGTATATCTGATGGCTGTTGTCGAATGAATAATAGTCCGAACTGGCTTAATCCCATACCGTACGTATATTCTTAGTGAATATGTGTATATTAATCGAACGGAAATAAGTGTTGAGAACCTCATACAAAACTCGAAGACGTCGTATTTTAAAAAGGAAACACTCTCGTTTACATTACATGTTAAGCAAATGTCAATAGATAATATATTCATTAACTTAAGATCGTGGACAACAAAACATGGATGCCGGATCATGCAAATGGAGGGGTATTCTCATTCATTTCAAAGAATTTCAAAGTCGGAAGTGGCCGTGTGAGAGTGAGTTGGCGATAAATTACAATAACAAACAAGAATATTCCCCATAATCCCCTTAAGTTGAAGCACGAGATAAATTGTCAACGTTTGCCTTCTCATCAATTAAACGAAAAATATTTACTCTTTAAAATAAGACGTCTTCCAGGTCTGTACGCTTTCTTGGAGGCGCTGTGATTTTTTTGGCAAAAAAAGTAACGCACTCACAAAAAAGTTGACCGTTAGACGGATAAGCTGTATAGTAACAGACACAAAACCTTAATTAAATTTGAACGCGATATTTGAAACATTCTGGAGAGTTTGGAACTAATATATGGGTGTAGCAGGACTATTCTAAAATACATTTTTGACTTCTGGTAGATTACTCTCAAGAGTTTTTTGTTTCTCTTTCGAAGTCGAATAGTTGAGATTGCGATCTATCGACTGATGAAAAGACATCTCCAACTCACTGTGAATAGACTAATTCTATGAGACTCGCAAAAAAGCTCCTAGCACATTTCAGAATAGCCTTAGTACACTCTGCCTCAATCCACAAACAAAAGACATAAATAATATAATTGAAGCGAAACCCTTTGTTAGATTTTAGCAAATCCCTAATAACTTTTAAAACAAACTTCAAACCCGAAAAAAATTAACTTCTTTTGCTGTTCATTAATGATCAGTTCAATGAAGGCCTTGTCGAAACTTTATTTTTAGTTGTATTGTTTTATGAATGAAGTTTTTCTTCTTTTACTTCTACTCTATGTGAAATTTGAATACGAATTCTTTAATCGTTGAATTATAATAAAAAAAACATAATTATGAACAACAATTATTTTTCGTTTCTTTTTGTTCTGTTTTATCTTAAAATAGACATTGAACAAGATATAACAAAAAGGATATGGTGTACAATATTTGAAACGTGTACAAAAGAAGAGTGAAGAAGTATCATATCAAAAGCGAAAAAAGAAACAACAAATGATGTTATTTAATAATCTATGCTCTATATGTATGAGTAACTTCAGAATGAAGAGAACACGAAACAAAAAGAAAAATTTATATTGAAACTAATGCTCTCCTATTGTTTATGTATCATCGAGAGAAATGAACCGATTGGTAATAGCTAATGTAAAGATAGAATCCATATTTTAAAATAGTTGAATAGTTTCAATGTATATATAATATTTTATTTGAAAAAAGACATTCTATGAACTCTCTGTTACATATATTGTAATATATAACGTAAAAAGATTTTTGTATATTCGGTCAGTGAATAAAAAAAAAGAAAATAGAATATGTTATATATATACAAGTCAACCATGTATATACAAGTTAGATGAAAAAGAATGAAGAAAAAATTTTCTTCTTTAATGTTACAAAATATTTCTTGTACATAGTGTAGTCATATGTCTTGAAATAAAACACTTATGTTCAACTATCTAAACGATATGTTCAATAGAATAGTAGAAAAAAAAAAGTTAAAAAGTATGTACATACTATGAGATTATCAAAATATACTTTTAAAACTATTACTAGAATTCATATTAGGACAGTTTTATTCTAATTTCTAATTAATCAATTTTATTATGTATAGTTTATTTTATCAAATATTTTTTTTTCAAATAATATCCATTTCATCCAGCAATATTTATTCATGTTTACATGATAATGATTTACAACGTTCTGGTTGTTATTGTAATATGAAGGAACAACATATTCAATGTTCATCATTACCATCAAAATGTTTAACATGTTATAAATATAATATTATCTATTTTGATGAACATGTTACACATATACCGGCTGAAGCATTTCGATACTATGATATATTTTCAAACGATGGTGTTAATACCAATGAATTTACTATTCAATTTTCATCATTAAATTATTTATCATCAAATAGTTTTAGTAGATTAGAAATTCCATCCTATTCAAAATTGTATGTAAAAATAGTTCAATTTAATGTTAATACAATACTTTCACATACATTTGATGATCTTGTACTAAAATCGTTTGGAATATTGGATATAGAAATATTTAATACAAATAATAAACAAAAACAACTGACATTTGATGGTTACTCTCTAGACGGTATCAAATATTCGAATAATAGTCAGTTTTATCTAACATTTTTGAATATCTACAATGATATCAGATTTCAATCAAATACAGGTAGAATATATATCTTATTTTATTAAAATGTCTCCCCTCCTTTTTGAGTGATGCGTCCAAGGCGTTCAAACACGAATTCACAGATGGCGCTTTCCCGTGCGAATTGTACTTCGGTGCAGTTAACCGATACTTCAAGCACTGTGTAAACATACCAAATCTGCGAAGTGTGTCGAGAAGCGAATTGCATTCAGAAACTATTGAACGTTTTTTTATGTTTCAACAGTTTGCATTTCCGAAGTGATCGCGAATTGTACATTGTTGAAAGCATACTCACTAATGTGCAGACACGAATTCGGCAAAATTGTCTGACTTTTTTAAACGTCAATTCAACAATGGTGGCAATGTGCCCTTTTGCACATTGTTAGTGCCAAAGGTACAACAACAACGTGCAAGATTGAATTCGTCAAACTATTCAAATTCTTCAGCAAACTAAAAAAATTGAATTGTCAATTCGGAGCTATGTAACAATGTGCATTTTTGAATCAGTGACTGTCGAAAACGAATTTCGCAAGCGCCTAGATCTGAACGTATATGAATATCGAAAATTTTTTCGATCCAGGTGTTCAAATCTGCAAATTCCTACCACCCTCCACATCGCAGTTAATTCGTAGAGAAATTGTGAGAGTTCGGAGGAGAATAGCTGCGATAAATATCGAAAATCAGTAAAGGTTTTCCTACGACTCTAAAAATCTCAAAATTGCGTGCACTTTGCACATTGCAGTTAATCTGTATTAACTTGTTGAAATTCGTCCATGAGTGCGTATGATAAATAGCGGAAGTCGCGACTGGCTTCCTTCCCACTCTAAAAATTGGCACATTGCTTGCACTTTGCACATTGCGGTCAGTTCGTATACAAATTCTGAGAGTTAGGAGGAGAATAGCCATGATAAATATCTAAGGTCGGAAAAGGTTTCCCTACGGCTCTGAAAATCTGAAAATTACTTGCACATTGCACATTGCACATTGCACATTGCAGTTAATTCGTATTAAATTGTGCGAATTCGTAGATGAGTACGTATGATAAATAGCGAAAACGAAGTCAGGTTCACTACCGCTCATGTTAAAGATAAAAACGAATTCGCAGTTTGCACATACGAATTGAATGCAATGTACAAAGTGCACGTAATCTGCAGATTTTTTGACTTAGAAGAAAGATATTTTCCCTTTTGATCTACTTTAACAGCAACGAAGTTGCAAATTCTCAGATTTTGCATACGAATTGTTTGCGAAGTGCAAAGAGCGAGCAATTTGCAGATTTTTCGCCATAGGGATGAAAGGTTTTGAAATTTTGATAGTCAGCATAGCTCTAATCTGGTATAATAATCTGATTAACACGCTTTCTGAGAATTCACGCATCCACAGCGAAGTGCATTTGCGAATTAGCTGACTCCTCAACCAGTTGTGTTTTCGAATTCGTAAAACGCTGAGAATTTTCAGCAGCATCTAATATTGCAATTCCTGCTATTCGTCCACGCTCAGCAAGGTGCATTTACGAATTGTTTAATTCTATTATACATTTTGCATTTGCGAATCCTTCGAACATGAAAATTAGTGAGTACTATAAAACTTGGATCTAGCAATGTGCATTTGCGAAATTCGTAAAATGCCCTTAACAGTGTAGTGTGCATTTGCGAAATGAACGAATTAAACGAAGTGAAGTGTTTCATTTTTATGGTATAAAAATTTCAAATCAACAGTTTGCACGGTACAAAGTGCATTTCGTTTCTGAACGCCTTGGCCGCACAATTGTCCTTTTTCATCCTACCGTTAATGCTAGAAGCAAAGATCTAACTGAACTCAAATTTTGACTACAGATACTTTAGATACTATCTCAAGTTTTCATCTATTTTCGAGATTTTTTGTAGATCTCGAAAAAACAAAAGTCTATTTTTTGAAAAAAAATCAGAATCTGAGATAGTGTCTGAAGTGAGCGAAGGTTTACTCTTCAAGTACATATCTATCTTTTCGTTTAGGTTCCATTATTTTACCCAGTAATTCTCATATGAAGGTTGAATTTGTTAATTTCCAAAACGTTTATTTTTCCGATAAAAGTTTTGATCATATTATTCAAGAACGCTATAGTAAATTTAGTTTAATATTTAATAAATTTCAACATGCTCATATAGGTTCAAATACATTTTATGATATGAAACAATTAGAATATGCAAATTTTTATTTAAATTTTGCTAATTATTTAACAATGTCCATCGATGAATCAATATTTGGAACTCTTACACAATGTAAGCGAAAGGAGGTATACATTTATTTTATAAGACCCATTACCATCCATTTCACTGTTTCTTATTTTGTTTTCTAATGTTGAAATATGAGAAATATATTTTCTTCTCTGTTCTAGTGCAATCGACAGTTATAATAAGTATTTTTAATATTTCAAATGATATATGTTTTCCATCATTAACATTTAGTTGTCTATCACAAGATATCAATTCAACATTTCAACTTCAAGTAACGTATGGAAAAAATATTTTATTTTCAAAAGAATCTTTTGTCAATATAACTCAACGTTATAAATCAACATTATCTCTACTAATATCAAATTGTACAGATATTTATTTGTCAAAATATTCAATTGTTAATTTTCATCAACAAGATCAATGTCTAATTGATATCTGGATAAAATATTCAAAAAATTTAATATTTGATGATTATTCAATAAAAAATATTGACATATTTAAATCAAGTATATTGAGAATTGGTTTTCAATATTCAACAGGAACGTTACAAATAGCATCAAATGCATTTACAAACATTAACGAAGGTATGATTATGTACATATATACAGTCCTGTGATATAAATTATAGAAACGATCTACTTTTAAATTCGTCGAAACGACAATCTGTCGATTCGGCAAATTATCCTTCGGCAAAGTTTTTTTCTACGAAATATTTTTCGACATTCCGCCAATTATCTGTTCCGCCAAGTGCTTGCCGACCAACGGCTGCTTTTTCAGGAAAATAAATGGGTAAAGTGATTTCAATAGCTGAAAGAGCTTTCCATCATGAGTGATATGTAGGAAAGTTTTGTTAAAATTTGCTGATATATAAAATCTAGAAAATTAGAATTCTTAGATACTAAGTCACTGAATCCGATCGGAAACTTTTTGTCCACAATTCCGTCGTGTAGAATAAATTTTTCTGGACAAGATGTGACGTCTCTGAGCTGTGTACAACGTTCTTACTTTAAACTGCATTCATTTCACAAAGGTTTCAACAGCATCTTTCTTTTGTCGTTGATGTTGCTGGTTTTGACGCGCTGGGTTCTTCCGTATAGTAGATGCAGTTTAACGTAATAACGTCGTGCACACCTCAGAGACGTCACATCTTGTCCAGAAAAGTTTATTCTACACGATGGAATTGTGAACAAAAAGTTTCCGACTGGACCCAGTGGCATAGTATTCAAGAATTCTAATTTTCTAGATTTTACATGTCAGCAAATTTTAATTAAACTTTCGTACCAGATGTGCACAGAACAATACAGAAAAAAAGGTTTTGTCCTGCTGTTTCTTGTGCTAAAAATAAGACAGTTTTATAACGCATTTAAAAGAGAAACGTTAGATAGCGTTGATGGAGTCCAATGGTAGTTTCCTATTGTTCAGACGTTAACCTTAATAGAAATAACTCAAAAGAGAGTTCGATAAACAAATAAACAACAGCAAGTGATTTCTTATTGACGTCTTTTTTATTTCTAACTTTAGCATAAATAAAGATATAGACAATAGCTTTTGTACATGGTTTCTTTTCTTTATTGAGAAGCCGAAGCTTAGCTTTCTGTTTGTGTTTTCCTGAAGCCTGGACACTAAGTTTGGTGGACACTTAAGTTTCCCCTTAAGTGCGTTTCTCAAAAAAACTTAAGTTAACAGAGGTCATGCAGTAAAAACCACTTATATTTTAACAAATTTAGATTATTTTGATGAAATTTTTTTGAACAAAATTCTCCTAAAATTACTTTCTGTCTAATTACTGTAGATCTGACTACGAAAAAACGTAAAATAAAGAAGTTACAAGGTATGAATAATTTCTCAATTAAAAAATTATGTGAAAACTTAAGCGCGGTCCAGAGATCCCTTAAGTTAAGATGTTTTCGAGAAACTCACTTTGCAAAAAAGTCTTACTTAAGCCAAATTTTTCACTTAAGCAAAACGTAAGTTTGGCTCCTGCTTGTTTCTCTCTGTACCTTCATTTCAGACAGGACAGGACCGCACAAGTCAGGGCAGGACAGATCGAAATAAATAAGTACCCTATGCACACCTCTGTTTCGTACACATCACTCATGATTGAAAACTCTTTCGGCCATTGAAATCACTTTATCGATTCCTTTTGCTTATTACGACCAAGCAAGAAAACGTTAAAAATAGATCGTTTGTATAATTTCTCACCAGAATATAGATTTTCTGTACGCACTCGGATGAAATTGATGTTCGGATAAACCCACTGACTGGTCTTGTAAGAATTTTTACGAAGTATAATGTTTTTGAAATTCTATTATTTTGTTTTTTAATCACTCATTGTAGGTTATGGTGGTGAATTATTATTTCAAATAATGGAATCAAATGATTTTTATATTCGTTTTAATAGATCTGCTTTATCCTCGTTAGAACGTTTAGAAATTATTGATCGTGAATTGTCTGTAAATGATTTTTGTCGTATTATTGATATTCCAGAACATTTTCCAGTAAAATTATTAGAACAAAATCAATGTTCATGTACCGTATATTATTTGTATCGTCGACAACGAAAAATATTGAATACGTCAAAATTAAAAAGATTAGTTCCTCTCTGTTATTTTGAATATAGTCAAGAACAACTAGAAAAATTTGAGATAGAATGTAATTTTATAAAACATGTATTACAATGTCGAGAAATGCTAGATAGATTACAAATACATATACCAGAAGAGAAAACATGTTCGGTTAAAGAACAACAACAAAAATTATCAAAAACTATCTCATTGATATCATCGACAAAAGTAAAAAATTCTTCATATATTATTGTAGCAATTGTGATTGGATGTTTTAGTTTTGGATTACTATTTTTATATGTTATTTTGAATAGTTTATACTTCGAACGAATTAAACTACATTTTTACCATTTTGTTCGTTATCGTTCATTTAAATCAGAATATTGTTCTACTCAAACTCGCTATTGTTCTAATTCATATGTGAAACTGACTGATGATATGAAGATGTCGGATGCTACGGAAAATGATTTAGTTTATCGGCTCGAATCATCGCCATCATCATCCCAACAACAAAGACCGATGAAAGTTGTTGTCAAATACAATTCGAAAACAGAAATAACGTTACCACACATTAAAAAGTCTGATTTTTTGTGCAAAAAAACGAATGTTGCAAGTGAGGAGGAAGAAGAAGAAAACATTGTCAAATTAAATTCAAATCCCTTGGATGAACTAGAAGATAATTAGTGTTATATTCATATATTTGGGTTTAAATGTGTGATTCCATATAGAAATTGTGTTTAAATAAAGTGAATTACTTGTTGCTATTAAATATATCGATTTGAGAAAAATCCATTAGGTAAAATTGAAATTTTACTATGAAAATGGGTTTAACACTACTGTAGCACAATGAGGAAAAGATGACAGGAGCCCAATCTCTACCAGTTCGGATGTCTTCGAGGTATTCTGTGAATTTTGCTAATGGAATACTGCTAAATGTTGAAAATGACGACAGATCGTAATATCGTTCACGTTTCGGTCTTCTCAAATCTCTAAATACCAGAATCGCAGAGACTAGAGACAATTAGTGCCGCTGATCAATAAAAAAACGATGTAGTATCTGCGTTTCGAACTCACACTTGCTCTGAATCGCTTTCTCATGTTTGATTGTCGCATCTTTTATTATAAATCTTTCAACAAATCACTTAAAAAATATCTGAATACGTAACATTAATTTTGCTGAGCTTTCATTTTGTACATCAATCGTGTTGCTGTGTGGTTTGACCACAATTTGTTCTCTCTTTTATTTTATTTCTTAAGTTAAATTTTGTTCTTTTCTTTTCTCTCTGTTATATTCTGCAAAGGTGTTACAGTTTTAACTGTACGCTTATTTATAATATCTTACTGTAGTTGTTCACTAAATAAAGATTGATTGAGTTTTTTTAATAAAAAACATGAATCAAAAGAGCTGGAGAGCTGCGGTTTCTAGTTCCTGAAAATAGACATCAAAGAGGATCGATCTATGGAAAAATCGATTTCTAAGTACTACCAACAGATGGTGTATTTAAGCAATCTTTTTTGAGGAGGTAGTCAGACTCTAAGCGTCTCAAAGTGACCTGCTTTTATATATACATCACATGAAGCAATACCTACTCTATTTACTCCTGAAAATCAGAGACCTCCATCTATCATCATCCAGACGAGGAACTGGTTTACACCCGGATTTTTTGATCTTTAGATCGAAAAATCGTGAAAATATACAGAAACTCAAGTTATCCACCATGCTGAATCTGATGGCAATGTCTGTTATTAGAAAAAACGTCCAAAAAGCTGATAAAAACTGAGTTTATAGAAATTAGTTTTCAGGTTATTGTCATTAAAAATAAAAAAGTTTGTAAATCATTCAGGAAATACTAGAACGATAAATCCGTCAATACGTATAGCAATTCTAGTGTTCTTGTGGAGAAGTTTTATTGAACGCATAATTTTCTCCTCCTATCCATACGTCAAATAAAACTAGCTATTGGATCGAATAATTATGTGAACGTTTATGATTTATGGACAAAAGAAATATAAATAACCATTATCAAATAGGATTACTCTCGTTTCGTCCCGTATTTTTTAATCAGCTCTTGTTTCGTCCCGTCTCATTTCGTCGCTTTTATTTTGTGTCATTCTACTTATTTTATAACTATCCATTTTTTTCTATCAACTGCATATTTTTTTCAATTTTAATATAATTAATTAAGATAATGTAAGAAGCGGATACATGACATATTGATTAGTTCATGATGGAATTTAACTGTTGAACGAAAAAACTTTTGCAAAAAACAATGACAAGGATCTGACGATTTGACCATTCATTTCATAAATTGAACTATCATATGCCTTCATGGCACCATTTAATATTAATTTATATACTCATTCAACATGCTTTCATGTACTAAAAATAATGTTTTATATACAAACGAAAGGTTATACAGAATCATTCACACAAACAGTCAAACGGAAGAAAGTCTACGACAATTGTGATAATAAACTGAAGGAATATTTTAAAAGATATGAAAACTGTCCGGAACTGAACTTACAATTAAATGTGGCAAATGTCTTAAATTCTAGTCTTTTATTGTTTTAGATAGAATAGACGAATTGATAAGCTTTTACTTTTGAATTATCAACGTATTAATATGCCATGCATCCTCTTTTTACATTACCTTAATTAATTATATTAAATATAGAAAAAAATGGATAGTTATAAAATAAGTAGACAGAAAATAAAAGGGACGAAATGAGACGGGACGAAACAAGAGCTAATTAAAAAATACGGAACGAAACAAGAGGATCCTGTTTTATAATACAATCCTTCTACTGATAGAAGTTAGAACAGATACAGCAAAGCAATGATAAGAAATTTTATTATTGAAAGTTGAAACAGAGTAAGAGTTTTTAATTATCTGTGATATATTATTATAACTTGATTCATTTGTCTGACTACAAAAACATCGTATCTACTACACATGATTAACTTATTTAGCTTTAGAATTTGAACTAATAATAACTTTTTTGTCTATTAACTGTAACTTTTGTATAGCTATAATTTTGAGTTGTGTCGAATCATGATGTGCTTTACATTATAACTTAAAAGAACAAAGCGATTAATAATGAACATCATCGTTGAGAAAATTATAAGTCAATTTCTAGTTCAACAGTCTAACTGTCATTTCGAAGCCGTATTTCAATTTTCATTGAGTCATCATTACTTTAGATTGTCAGTAATAACTCTCATTTTTTTGAAGCTGTGTCGTCTTTTTTTAACTTTATTCTTCTCTTCTTTCTTTTGAAGAATATTCTTGTCAGTTTTCTTTCTCCTTTTTCCCTTGACATTATTCCATCATTATTTATTCTATTCTCGATCTCTTCGAAAAACAATACGTATATAATCATTTCCTATAACTTTTAATATAGAATAGTGCAACAAACATCAACAACAACAAATAAAAACTGAAAAGAAAAAAACGAGAGTAATACGCATATACCACGAGTAATAAAACAACAGCAACAATTCGAATTACGATAGTGGAACCCAAATAAAACATATTTACGTATACACACGCACACACAAAATAATAATAATACGGCATTCTACTAAATTTTCAAATTTTCAGATCTCTATGTGAATGTCAGATCGTCATAGGACTAGTGTATAATGCTCAATGTAGCTTGTATAGTTGTCATTTAAACTGATCCATAATTATTTTTTAAATCTCTTAATAATGTAATGGCTAATATAAAACCAATAATTTCGATAAAAAAGAAAAATATAGCAACACCACCTAATGCTGCGCTATAACGATAAAATAACTTCCTTGCTGCCTCATAACAACCAGTTGTATAAATATTATTATCAGGAGTACAAACATGCTCTTTACAACATGATAGTGGTAGATTTTTTGGTGGCGAGGTTGCATTCCAATCGCTCTTACTATTAGTACCACAGCATTCATAAGTACTTTGAACACGATCCCATTCTATTGTTACACGCTCATTTTTATCATATTGTTTCATACTGGTAATTAATTGTGCTCGTAATCGCTCATCAGCTTTATTACGTAATGTAAATGCAACAATAGCGGCGATTAATTGAAGTAATAAAATAAGGCCCAATGAAACAATAAACACTAGAGATGAGAAGAAAAAGAGAAAATAAAAGATAACGGCAATACAAACGGTAAAATCAAAACTGTTATAAACATCAAAGAAGAAGAGAATTACTTCTTGTCAAAATTTGTTTTTCATTTCTTCATCAATTGACTTATTAAGATCACATTGAACTTTACAATAGAAACTGACTTTTTAATAAAAAATACATTGCATAATCCATGAAAAGGCTAACTATCTAAGAGCTAACTTAACGGAGATCTTTAATGACTTAGGAGGATATTCTTTTAGTCTATAGAACTTAAAAAAGATCAGAATGCATTCAAGAAAATGCAAATTGCTCTGTTGATAGTCTGCCTACCTATATCGACCATATTAGAAGCAACAAACATATTTGTTTTCATCCAACAAAAATAGCCACTGCTATCCTCCACTTTACCTGAACTTTTTACAAGTCATATACGCTAACTATTAAGATAATTCAAACTATTATACAAATGCATTTGTCAAAGTTAAAAAACAGTCCCCTATACCGTTGAAAGCTACTAACAAAGATTGACTTTGTGATGACGAAAGAAAAAAACATTTATACGAACATGTTAATAGTTTTAAATGATTTTTCCATGCACCAATAAAACCCACAATACATAATAGAAGAATAATAACTCCAAGAGCAATTATAAAACCTAAATAAGAAACAAAGGATTAGTGAATCGTTGTGGGAAACGATTTATAAAGAATCATTTAAGTCTAAAGAGGTCGAAGTTTTTGAATATATGTACCTGCTCCACCCATTAATGAATGACCAGTAATTTCAGCATATTGTTTAGCGTGACTATGAGCCACTGATCCAGTTATTAATAAACATAACCCGGCAATAAAATATAATACCAAAAATATTAAAAATAAAAGTTTATGAGCACGCATTTTGTTGAATTAAAAATGTTTAAAATAAAATTTACTATTTGATGATATATGAAATGATAACGGCTAATAAATCACGACGACAATTGTGTGTTACGTGGCTATCCTTCTCTAATATGTGTTATGTGATAGATTCTGAAAAAAATCGAAAATAAAAGAAAAATGGAATAGAAGAGAGAACGCTCGAATCGATTCCCCTTTGCGAATATGTGGGTGTCACGTTTTTCTGTTGCCTATATCTATTATGCAAGAAACGTACACAGCAAAATACAGAGTAGAGAAAAAATTGAATAAAAGGGAAAGAAGCTAAAATTTAAGCCTCTACGTATATGTGAGAAGCGGACAGATCGAATCACATACACACACTGTATGTATGTATGCGCACTTAAAGGAAATTGTTAATATTTTTTCTTTTTTCTCTTATCACACCACATAAATTTATAGGTCTAATGTCACTACGTTGTGTTTACGTTAGAATGTAAAACTTATTTTTCTACACATCTACGTACAATATGGTGATACATATCTCCACAGAGAAAGAATGTAGTCGCTAACGAAATATTGATGAAGAAGAATCTCGACTGAATCAACTCACGTTCACATTGTACATATTTTGGAATGACAGAGTGAAGAGAAGAAATTTTATCTAGGTGTGACTGATTTATCGATGTAGAGAGACACTAGAACAATAATGAATAAACGTATACAAGAAAACATACCGAAAAATGAACATGTGGCTATGCGAGTTCAACAAGATATACGTTGTCTACAATAGAGTTCCTTGCATCTCGGGACGAAAAATTTTAGATTTTCGCGGAATAAAAATTTCTTGTCGAGAAATCTTTGTCAAAAATCCGTCAGTTTACTCATTTTTAGACTCAACAAATGTAAAGACAGTTGATGAAAACTCTTTGTGTAATTGCGCAAAATTTTTGTTAACAAATGACACTGTCTGGGCGAAGACAAAGTTTCCTATCGAAGTACTTCGCTTTAGATTTTTATTTGGCAAAAACCGTTTTATTCTTGTATTCCTTTTTGTACGAAGTTGAACATTCTTGGAAAACACTTTCTTATTAATTTGTAAAACTCACATTGTAATAAATGTCATTTTTCTTCGGATAGGTTCACGTGCATTGTGCTAATAGTTACACGTTTTTTTCTCAAAAATTCTTAGAAGAAAAGCAGATAACATCATTTAGATATTTCGTTGATGCCAGTTCAATATTTAAGATAATTAGAAATCAACAAAAAAATTTAGTTTTTTGGAAATCAAGTTGGAAAAACTGTTCGACACAAAAATCAATGGAAAAAATTATTCTATAAAAACTTTCATTATACAGATTACGTCTCAATTAACTTACCATACGCATATAGATAAAAGTTAAATTTATAAGCAAAAAAAGAGAATTATTCTACTTCGTTTACCAGGAAAATTAGAACATTTTCCTGAAAGAGTTTAAAAAAGTCCTTTGTCATGCAAACAAATGATTAACAAAACTCGTGGCAAGAACGTCTGTCATATTTTGTCTCTGGAAAAAAGTATTATTACTACGTAAAACTAGTAAAAAAAAATTTCTGTAATAATAAAAGATGAAAAAAGACTAGAAATTACTACTACTTATGCCATTTTCATTTTCATACTTTTTCATTCTCCTGATGTTGGATAGAGGATAGGACGAACAAGAAGAAAAAAATTGAAAGCGTTTTAGTATCATACTGTCTATGCCACCATTAGCACCCCATCATGCATGGTGGGCTCGACAGTACAACAATATAACGAACAACAGTTGTCGTTTAGCTTATACATTCGAAAATCATAAACTATATACGAGTTTTAATATGTTTTCTATATAATAATGTTGATGATGATAGATTCTTAAAGAAAAGAATGGTGACATACTGAAAAAACACAAAAATATTATAAAGAAAAATATTCATCACGCGTAGATATAACGTCGTTTCATGGATAAAAGCACATATTCAATATATTCTTAGAAAAAGGAATCAAAATCTTTTAATGCTGTTTTTTTATTTTTAAATCTACCAACATGATTCTCGACTTACCCCAAACATCAAGTGAATTAATAATGAATTTTTTCGTCTAATGGTATTTCACAGTGGTATCACCATTTTGAAATATCTTACCTTTTTCTCATCTGACTACTCTCAAAAACACATATTTCACTCTTTAGACAGAAAACTTGTACTCATAAATACCAGTTTTTTTCCTTAAAAAAACAAGTCTCAATTTCATTAAATAAACTGTCCTCGGAACAACTAAATTTCTTATCACAAAATCAAAAAAAACAGAATCATATATTTTTGGTCGACTGAAGTAATAGTGACAGCTCATATAATATAGAGTAAAAAAACATTTTCTTTCTACAAATATTTATGTTTTTAAATCAGTTTTATCGAGCAAAAAAATTAGTATATATATACATGTATTATAATACTAGGACCAATGAGATAAAAAAAGAGCACCATACATTTTTTGATGACTTTTTTTTCTTGTTCTTCTGCAAATAGGATGACCATGAAATCAAAATTGAATATAACTACATGAATCTATTGTGTTTCTAATCCTTATTTCTTTCTCGTCGTTGTGTTATTTAATTCTTTTGATTAATCACTCAGTCGAATGTGCTTTTGCGATATAGATAAAGTTTTGTGGTACACACATACACATTTATTTTAAATATAGCATGGGAGTAAGGGTAGCTGTTGTTGTCCAACGCGTTACTATTAGAATATTTATTTTATCAAGCTTAGAGGGAATAGTGAATAATAAAAAAGAAAGAAATTTGATCGTTTTTTTCGTTGAGAATCACTTAGGAGCACAAACAACAAACAAAACATTAACTCAAGTGTCAGTCAGTAGTCTAATAAAATTTGTACGATAAACTTATCAAAAGAAAGCTCACAAGAACAGCTACTTAGATTCAATTATAAAGATCGATCAACGCATTCTCTCATCGAATCCTGTTTATATATTTAATGCTGAACAGAGAGCTTCGTTTTGTAAAACTGATCGTTAAATATAGTGAAATTGTTTTTATTTTTGGGGAATATTTCTGCGCTGGGTCGGGAAATTCATCAACTAGACCTAAAATATCAAAACGTTTTCCACGCAAAAGTGTCAACAATGAATTTTGAGTGTACCCAACTGATTATCTTTCGTCTAGTGAATGACCAATTGCTGAAACTTTATCAAGTTTTATTGATTCAGCAAAGTTATAGTAACTGATTAAAGTGCTGTTCTTCTAAGGGAAGAAATAAAAGCATATGACAAGGGACACCCATCGTTAGTGCCTAACGTAATTTTGAACATATATTTATCAAGGGTTATGAGTTACTGGTTAACTTCATGTTACACATTTGATGATTATAGAAATTTGATTCATGTGCATGATGATGTGAAATGTGTACTTTTTGATTAGTCTATAGTGAGGTTTACTTTCATGTGGTGTTTATTACTTAACATATGTGACAAAATTGTTGTCATCGTGGGTCAAAAAATGGAAGTTTAATATAGGCACGGCAATATTCTTATTTTGATTAGTTTGAAAGGAAACTGCAAAAATTATTTAACTTTAAGCTCTCCGCCCGGTCAGAAGTACCGATTTTCATCAAAAATATTGATTTTGACAAAAAACACTTCTTGTCTACTTCATAATGGCATAATTTTTGTGTCGATAGGATAGGTTATGAGTGGGATTTCCAGAACTCTTATCACAAAAAAGTGGATTTTTTTCAGGTCACAGTGCTGGCCTATGGCGCATGCATGTGCCGCACGTGTCTAGTAGATCCTCCATGACAGATAATTTTTGGAAAATATCAACAAACTATTTAGCGCTCAAATAGTTTTCTACTAAAACGCATTTATCAGACTCAAAACTTATTACTTATTTTAC
>CAJNOQ010004458.1:0-17454 GCA_905250885.1 Didymodactylos carnosus | reverse complement strand
CATAGTGCATTCGAAAGTACAGATGATGGGCTATCTAACTATGTATAAATCTCCAAAATGATATTTTTGACGAAAATTGCTTTTTTTGACCCGGGGGGGGCCCTTAAGCCACATTCGCATGTACATCTCATTCTGATCTGAATACTTGAAAATTTAAGCGGTGTATAAGAAACCAAAGTCAGGAAAAGGTCTCATTCAGTCAGATCAGTGGCAAGAAGAATCGTTCCTGAAAGGAAAACATACTGCTTCTGTTTGCATAAATAGCAAAACGTAAAACGCAAACGGACTATTCTCGATGTTTCAATTCTAAAAAATAACCATAAAGACAATTGTAAAAGGCAAGAAGAACAAAAAAAAGAAATGGAAAAATCACTACAACGGCTCAAATTCGATCTCTTCACTATCCGCCATCATGAATTTGGAGACAAAGATAGAAAGACGACTAACAACGACTATTTGGAAGCTGAAACGTGTTGTAATAAAGAAAAGTTCTTTTTCCCTCTGGATGACGTAGAACGTATGCCAATAGAATATTTTTAATGGATAGTAGATCTCGATTCTATACTTCATTCTAGTCGAACTGTTTTTCGAAAAACTTTCCTTCGTTTTTATTGTCTTAAATTTAGCCTATAAGAGTTATTGATCAAAGATAATATTGTTGTTTGTTCGTTAATTTATATAATTTTTTCGATTTGTAGGATTCATTATTCGTTGAATTTCCCCATTTATCTCGCGCTCAAGCATTTGAACAATCTTATCTACTTGTCAAGGCCATAAATAAGTTATATCCCACACCAATTAAACTTAAATTTGAAAAAATTTATCAACCATCTGTATTAGAATCCAAAAAACGTTATGCTGGAATGTCTTACGAGACATTAGAACAAACTCAACCTAAATTTGATGCCAAAGGTATTGAGACCATTCGTCGTGATACATGTTCAGCTGTTTCAAAAATGTTAGAACGTTCATTGAAATTATTATTTCGTACAAAAGATGTGACAAGAGTTAAACAATATGTTCAATTACAGTGTCAAAAAATTTATTCTCATCGAGTAAATTTAATTGATTTTGTATTTGCTAAAGAATATCGTGGTAAAAAATCATATCATCCAACAGCGCCGGTGCCAGCACTTCGTATTGCCTTGAAACGTTTAGCAAAAAATCCATTATCCGAACCAAATATTGGCGAACGTGTACCATTTATAATTGGTTTAAATTTAGAACAACCAAATGCAAATTTAATCGATTGTATATGGACATTAGATAAAGCGTTAATGATTAATTCAAATTTTCAATTAAATTCCAATTATTATGTGAGAAAACAAATTTTACCTGCATTAGATCGAGCATTTGCTCTAATAGGCGTAGATGTATTCAAATGGTTAGAAGATATTTCACAAACAGACACGATAACAACAATTGAACAACGACGTCTAGCTATTAAACAGCAACATGGTTTTATGAGACGTTGTCATCTGTGTTCAAAATTAGCCACAACACCATTGTGTGATGAATGTAGAAAAAATTCAAATCAATCATTATTAACTGCTGAAATAAAAGCAAATGAATTGGAACGACAACATTCATCTTTACAACGAATATGTTTAGCATGTTCAGATCATATGAATGGATGGTCGAATTGTACAACAGGCGATTGTCCAGTTCGATATAGAATACTAAAACTAACACAACAAATGATACAAGCACAAGAAACAAGAACGATTGTCAATAATTTCTGCACTGATCAAACAAGTTAGTGTATTCTACTTGTAACATGTTCGATAAATATAGGAGCTATTCAAGAATACTTTTATTTTTGATAAGATCTGTCAATTTCTCCTCTTGTACATTTTCATTTAAAGATCGAATTGAAATCCCACAGTAGTGGATGATAATTGTGATATAATTTTCTTAATGCAATTTCTATGAAATTATGAATGTGATCAATAGACTCGTCGTTTTTTTTTTTGTTTATCAAAAAATCTGTTCACTATATTTTTTTCCGAATGAATGAATACTTTTTTTACTAAATTTCATTAAATATATTTGATACTAAATTTTTTATAATTATTGATTTGAACAAATATACATAGAGTGGTGAGGAAGAACTACAATGCCTAGGTATGGACCGATTACGGTGAACCGTAACCGAGGATAATCGGAATCATCGAAAATTTATATTCTATTAGTTGTTATATAGGAACAATTGACTTTAGATTAGGAAATTGAAAGTTGTTATATAAGAATCGGGAAAGATGTTAAAGAACTGAACGAAAGAAAATATAATTCAACTGGAACTTGAACCCAGGACCATGACAGTCCGAGCCAACGCTCTTATCACCTGAGCTATTGAGTCGCAGCCTCCTCATATCGTCTTTCGCCTTACGTAATGAACTGATATTTACAAAATTTAGATTCTAGATCAACTTTGACATCTACTAATTAGCTCATGAACATGCAATTTTTAGAAAAACGAGAATTATGGTTTTGCGATCGTCGACTGAAAGTTTTGATCAGATTATGAATTGTGAGAGAAAGAGTCGAAACTTTAATCATGTACTTTTTCTTTTTTTAGCATCTTAAATCTTAAATTACTTTTCCTCAGAAAAAGGTGCTACTTTCGTTTTTTTCACTTAATTGCCGTTTTTTTATGATTAGTGGGCTGAAGATGAATCGTTTTCCGTGTGAGATTCAATTCTCTACACTTTTATCTCGGTATAGCAGAAAAATTCTCTTTTGACTGCGAGAAAATCCTAGTTTTTCTTTATCAAAATCTGATAATTTAACTCTATTTTAATTTTCATCTTTATTGAAAAATAGAATTTTTTTTTCCGTTTTTGTGCACACCTAGCCAGGATGCGATCTATTTTTTACTTATTATTTTTTGAACATTTTTTGGGAGATTACGGTTATGCTCGGTGCCCACCTAACCATGACTATGTTATAGGATGACAAACAGTGTGCTATTTTCAGTTTATATATCATTTCTGTGCACGATGGGTATCCAGATAGATTTGTTACTAAAAAGTCAAAATTGCCATGTTTTTATTTTAATTAGCGGATATTATATGTGATTTTGTGGGCTATTTATTTCTATACAAATCGGCCTTTTTTTGTGCATAATTCTAAGAAAAACTCAAGTATAAAAATAGACTTTAAATCATAGAAACATTTAAACATTCGAACTTTACGAGTAAATTAACGAATCTGTAAGTTAAAAAGGATATTACGCACAAAAATTTGATCCAATGATGAGCATTTTGACAAAAAACATTTGTAATTTAAACTTAAAATGTCTGGAAAAATTGATGTTTTCTATGCTAACAGATTATCCCAAAATATTGTTATTGCTAGGAATTTGCGCATTTCCTAGCATTTTATATTCAAATTTTGGGAAAAAAATTCTATCTACGTCATGTCCATATCATATACATAGGTGTTTCTCCACTGTTATTCAAAATGTCACCCTTTTTCCTTACCAAAGTATTTCAATCAAAACAAATACCATATTCGGAATCAACTCGTCAAACAATATCGACTAATGAGATTTTTGTAAAAATTTGCGTTTCGTGTAACGAATTTCTAGTTTGATTGAAGATCTCTGTGGAAAATGTATTATTGATCCTAAAATAAAAAGGCTTAGTGGAACCATTTTCCTAGTATCCTCAAGGGCTCAAATGTTGCACATATATTCTTCAATGTCTCTTACATCGGCAAAATTAGTATCTCGACACATCTCCTTTGAACTGAAATATGAGGTTTTTATAAATCTCTGATCTTTCACATAAATTCAACTTTTTCTTCTCTCCAGATGAAGTTTCTCACGAAATCGACCAAATATTCGGAATCAATGTATCGGTTGACGTATAAAGCAATATATTTTCAATGGAAAAAACCACATTCGAGTTAATTTTTTCTCTAGAATGATTTTTTGAAAAGTTTTTTTCTGAGAACATGTAGTTTTCGTTTCCAAGCTCTTCTAACGACTGCAGTATGTTAATGATACATACCTAAAGTGACGTTTATTCGCGAAAAATGTTAATATCTACAAGCCAAAAATGCCCCTTATAGAGAGAAGACAGGGTACTAAGATGTAAAATATACACTTTCTCATTTTCGACATGTATCATACATAAAACAAGCTAGAATTTTATTGTATCTTTCGATAGAGAATAAAAAGTACTTCAGAATACATATAAGAGTTGATGATCGGTTATAATCAAAAACAAATCTTGATCCGATTTTGTTGAAAAGAAAAATACTAATTCTTATTGACTAATCAAGAAAATTCTTATATTATACTTATCCACTCTAATTTATCTACAAGAGAAAAGCATTTTACATGTATTACAAGAGAATGTATAATATATAGATATAGATATAGAAGAAAAATTCACAACAGAACGAAAATTATAAAATTATGAAATATTGAAGCTACTGAAATTCGCTTTTTGAGTCGTATAGTCTCATTAATACTGGTCATTTCTATATAAGAGTTCACGAATAGTGAAAATAATAGTGGAAAACGTCTCAATTTTGACGAAAAATATCTGGAGGATACTTCATATGAAACTTTGTGTTTAAAGTTTACTACAAGAAATTTGAAGAAAAAGATCGACCATATCAACATCACAAACAAGTACTTGAGAAAACAGCAAGAACTCCAAACAGTTCGACCATTGACTAAAGAAACAATAGGAAAAATATTTATAATCTTCCAAACCAGATCTTTAACCTCGCTTCGTAAGCATCCTACTTCTCCTGTTTTCTCTACTTTCTACGAAAAACATCCTACTTTGTCCGAATTTCCGTATGTTATCTTACACTTTCAAAGATTTTTTCCTTTTTTTAGTAAATTTTACATGGAAAGATATGATTGTTCTGGTTCTTTTTTTTAGAAGTTTTCAGTTTATTAGTAACGTCATGGTCATGACTCTCATTTGTTTGCTACTTTGATATTTCTGTCGATAATGAAAATTATGTGATCTGTTCCGAATACGCTTTCATAATTAAAAGATGCAGAATTTAGTTCTCTACAAAACTGTACATTTAGTTCCCACATTCTTCTATTTAATAATTAAAGTATTAAACTACTAGTTTTCAAAATTTCTCCATTTATCAATCTATTCAAGTACCATATCACACAAGAGAAAAGTGTTATAAATCATAACAAAACACATAAATAAAGTCTTTATAAAATACTGTATGTCACCTCGTCTCTCCTATTTCATGTTTTTACATTTAGAAATTGAAGAAAAAATACTAGTCGTATTGTAACTTTTAATTAATTAGTGTACTGTATGATAAACAGAGACACTATACTTGTGATATCATTGGATTGAAGTGACAATATGCAAAAGTGTTTCTAGGCACTTTTTCGCATTCTACTTTTCTCTATAAGATCTATCAAATCGCTTTTAAAATTCTACTATTTTTCCTACTGTTAGATTTTTGCTATTAGGAACCCTGTTAACCTAATCTTCGATAAGAGTAATATGAGCAACAAACAGACTAAAAATAAAAGTAATTGCCGAAATGTCCAATCATGGTTCTCCGCTCAAGAACATCGTAGAAAGTTCATTCTTTTTCTAGTTGAAAGAGCAATGCCTAAACGTTAAAAAACATAAGAAACAAAATTTTTAGGATTGGTTTTGAGGGAGAAAAAAGTACGATACCAAATGTCGATAAAAAACCTCTTGCACCATACTTTTTTCTTTATTTTTTTACTAGAGTCTGAAGACAAACGTTTTCTTGAAAACCAAATAGATGAGAAAGTAGCCCGTACAAAACTCTCTCGACTTCCCTACTTTAAGAAGTTTCTCAGTAATTTTTTAACGGTAAATAAAGCGCATTATAAGTCTTAGTTATGATAGTCAGCACTACTTTGCATGGGAAAGATGGGACATGGAGAAAAATTCGTTGTTCGGGGCATTAAACATGTTAGTAAAGGTTAAAACTAATGTGAATTTGTAGAGAATTGCATTCTGTTCTAGAAAATGTGTTTTAGAAAAAGGAGCAAAATTCGTTCAGTATCTGAAAATTATTAAGTCTAATTAGCTGTTTTTTGAAACTAATGAAAAACTCGGAAAGTTTCGGTCGAAAAGTGGATCAAAGCATAATTTACCATATCCCATTTGAAAGAGTGATTAAAACACTTCTAGTTTCTATAATTATATAATTTCAAACGTATTCTGTTATAGGGAAAAATAGATTTGATGAGCGAGATACGTTTGAAGACGATAAAAGTTGCAATAGCTTTTTTAACGAGATTTGGTATCGTACCTTTTTCTCCCTCAAAGCCAATCCTAAAAATTTTGTTTCCTATGTTTTTTGAAGTTCAGGCGTTGCTCTTTCAACTAGAAAAAGAATGAACTTTCTACGATGTTTCCGAGCGGAGAACCATGACTGAAGATTTCGGCAATTATTTTTGCACCACAGGTCATTTAAACTTTTTTCCGTATGTCGAATTATTCTCCGAGTAAATTAATCCTTCAAAGGACTAATTTACTCGAAGAATAGCTTTGTCAATAAATTTCCCTCCCCTGTTAGGTCTATAAGACATCTCTGATCTATGTACTCCTTGCAACTCATTTGCCCCTATACTCATTTACATTTATACTGTGTCGTGATCTTATCATTTTCAACAAAATCTTTCGTTATAGAATGTAATGATTTCAAAAAAGAATAAATATATTATGATGCACTCGGCTCGTTAGCCAATAGAAAGTATCCTGGCTATTCATAGGTTACTTATTGTTTCACCTTACTTTTCTCAGCATAACGTAAACGGATTTAATTGAAATTGTAATAAAGATACTTTTTATCTGGAATGGGTTTAAAGTCGTAGTGATAATAATCACAGAAGTCAACATCGATTGAGTATCATGAGCGTCATTGGTCGATGGAATATTATGTAAACTTTTTTATAACGTTGATTCAACGGTCTCTCTATTATTAGCCACATGTGTCTTGATTTTTTTAACTTATTTTGCTTGATTACATTTAAAGCAACAACAAATCAATTTTAAAAACGTCAAGTCATTGATCTTCTAATATAAGTAGTATCAGTAGAAAAAAAATCCATATTCAAAACAACATAATACGGTTAAATTGACCGATTTTCTCTTATTTCATGTCAAACAAAAATCATCAGACATTTTTTCTCTATCAAATATCAACCCCAACTGAGTGTGTCTCCCACGAGTAAATCCTTTCGATAATCGTCTTGTTCTGTATGGTGAAGATTGGTTTTTCAAGAGTGACGACAATTTGTCTTTGATCTATATATTTTGACCTCGTTTACTGTTAATTACTAATCTTCTTCATTTTCCTATCAGAAATGAAACAATCTCTCTCTCTCTTCTAACGTTTGAACATTTGTTTGAAACATGTTCATGTCACGTAATCCACACATTATGTGTAAATAGAAAGGAAAAAACAGGTAGAGAGAGAGAGAGAGAAGGAGAAAAATGAAAAAAAAGAAAAAAAAATCACTTAACATTTAACAGTCATGTAATATTACCCAACAAACAAACACATCGTTGTACTGATAATTATTAAGTGAATTAGATAAAATCGTTTAGAATAAAAAGGTGATAAAGATCCAAATTATGAAAGGTAACTATTTGACGTTTGTGTTTATTAAATACTCATCTATCTCCTCTCTATGAGAAAAAACTTGTTTTAAGAAATTTTTATAAATAAATTTTCATTTAGGTTCAGTGACAAAAGATGAGAGTAATGGTCATCATTTTTCTGAATCAACTCAATCAGCATTTCGTCGTATTTCTGTAAAAAAAGAACACAAATCCGATGATAAAAATGATTTACCATTTATTCTTGGAAATAATAATTCAACATCTACAAATGGAAATGGAAATAGTAAAATTTTTACTTCAACAACATCAACAATTACAACACACACACCGCCACTATTAAATCCTTTTGATTTACTTTCGTCAAGTTGGTATAAAACAGCAGCAGCAGCTGCAGCAGTCTTTCCATACCATTCGACTGCACCCTTTCTTCGTCCTGAATTACTCTTTCCACCACCACCATCGCCATTTTTAGCAGCAGCTATCGGACAATTTTCTCGATTCATGAATGATGGTGCAATGTCACGTTATCCATTTCCATCTCAAATGCCATTACAGCCTCCTCCACTGGTATCCTCTACTTCACCACCATCGCCACAAAAACGAACATCAAGACCACCACCTTCTAGTGTATCATCACCACCAAAAAAGATGTTGACAAAGCAAGAATCACCTATTCCTTCGGATCAACAACAACAACTCCATTATCATCAATACGCAATAACAAATAACAATTTATTTTTACCGACAACTCCAAATTCAATGTCATCAGCTTTCATGGGATTAATAAGAAATGATGGAAAACCAAAAAATGTTAAAAAATATAAATGTGATGAGTGTCAGCGTGCATTTTCAAGAAGTAACACACTTGTTACACACAAGGTTAGTTAACGTTCGATTTTAATTAGAATGTCTTCAATTCAAAACATTCCCTTATTTCTTATGAGCAAATCTTTTTACATCATATTTCTAAGTTACGTGATCTAACGTGTTTAAATTACACAAGAATTTATTCAGAGAGAGAGTATTACAGAGCAGGATGACCCACCCATGACGGAAATCTATAGCACCTTTTTTTCTCTTAAGGATACGATTCGTTACTAAAAAGTCCAAAAGTTCTTTTTTTCTAGTGTGATTAATATTGCTCTTCTCTTATCCTTGTGATACATTCTCCACATCCGCGCCATGTTTACGAGTGAATTTCAAATTCGACATTTTAAAGAGCGAACGTTTGTAAATAAAAATATGTTCACGAATGCTCGCGCGTGAAAACGAAAGTTCCTTTCATTTCTTCATCTTCACTCAATTTTTCTACTATTAATGACACGTGGAATCTTTGTTTTGTATAATCACTGGTGCTCAGGTGGGGACACATTTTTATTCATTACGCATGAATAACCGTGGATTTCAAAACGGACATTTTAGACAATGCGCATAGGCTGTGGACACTAGTAGATTTCACGCGTGGATTCTAAAAGAATTTTTTTCTAAGAGTAGTTCACGTCGTTGAAAGCAAAATTTTATCACATGAATATAAAATCAATTGCATCATTACACATAATTCCGTATCAAACTTAAATGAAAGAATTGTAAAAGATGAGATTTTTTTTTTATCGACATATGCACGTCTTTAAATGGTGCCACTATTTTTACTCCTCCTTTTTCCGCAATGTTTTCGTTATACCCAAACTTTTTTGCTAACTTAGCACGTACATTGGTGTTCTTCTGTTTGATACAACATGTCATTCTTTTTTATCATTAATCGGGACAGATTGTTTCCGTTTCATAAAAGCATAGATTGGGTGATAAAAGGAAACATGTTATGTCTCACATAAGTCAATCTATTCGTTTATTGGCACTTTGCTTGTTTTCTTTTTCACCAATTAAAATCTGAACCGAACGAAAAAAAGTAGACAATAGAAAAAAACCAAGGCAAGGACATACATATAGAGACAGAATGAAGAAGAGTTCGATACATGTTGAGTATTTTCATACAATAATGAAAAGAAAAAAATGATCTATACATGCGACATGAAACAGATTATTGACTATGTAAAATATCGTATAATCCTGTCGTTCAAGAGAAAAATGATGCAGCTTATTATTATAAGCAAAGTTTTGATGTTTGATCTGATGATGAAACTAGTTTTACACAATTAAAATCAAACATTGTACTATTTATAATTTGATTAAACTTACTCACTTCACTATCCAATTCTTGCTTCTTGATTTTACCTTAAAAATATAATGTATGGAATGAAACTTCGTGTTCTAACTCGAGTATTGAATAATGATAAAGTGTCCAAGTTAAAAAACACCTATTGTTTGAAATTTTTGTTGATTTTTTTTTTCAAATACGCGTTATTTGATTGTTGTTGATTGTTCTATTATTAATTTACCTTGGCACATTTTTTCTCTATTACTTTGATGTTTTAGCGATAGATGTTTCTGGTGACATATGTCGCTAAAAAAATATTTGTTAATAATATCAATTTAAAATGAGTTTCTACACGTGCCTTCCTCTCTTTCTCTCTCTCTTTTCTTCTAATATGATCAAGTGTGAAATAACACTAAAAATTTTCGCGTCGGCATCAAAAAAAGAAAATAAAGTTTACAGATTATCACTGTGAAGGCAATATATCTGTATAACTATGATTGTATAAAAACTTATCTCACAGTAGGAGAAAAAAAAGAAGTAGACTATATCACTTGTACAAGGGCTACTATCAATAGTTCGAGTGTTCTGCAATAACTTTTATGAAAAAACTCGATTAATTGTCACCATTTTACTTTAAATATTTTCCTATTTTAGCGTATTCATACGGGTGAAAAACCGTTTAAATGTGAAATATGTATGAGAGCATTTCGTCAACCGGGCAATTTAACTCGTCACAAATTAACTCATACAGCAGCTAAACCTTATTCATGTGTGACATGTAATAAAGCATTTAATCGTGCATCCAATTTACATGCTCATATGCGTACACATTCACAAACCGGTGCATGTTTCATTTGTACAATATGTCAACAAGAATTTCAACATAAATATGAACTTAAAATACATTCAACAATTCATATTGGTTCGTATTATTTCTATTAAAAAGGAACACATAGTTGAAACAAATATATAAGTTCTGTAGTCATCTCTTCTAGGTTCAAAAATGTATTCATGTCAACATTGTGGTAAAAATTTTAAATATTATTCACAATTGACAAATCATCTTCGCATACATACATCACCGCTCAATTTAACATCAGCAGTTATGTCTACTACAAAATCAACAGCAAACAATTCGAATCATGATGAAGAGACACTCGATAATGATCAACGCTCATCAGCAGAATCAGCGTCAGAAAACGAAGATAATAACTAAAAATTGTCTTACTATTAATGATATGTATACACTTATACATTTTTGTTTTATATAAAGCAATGTAGTATTTGAAAAGAAATAGAACTTGCCTCTGGATTCAATAGATTCAAAAATGAAAATGAGATCATAATATCACAATTAGACAGATCATCCCTATTATTAGTTTTCTGTAGAAATTCTTAATTAAATTATTATTGTTTGGTCGGCACTAATTTCTTGCTCGATTTGTCGACACTATGTTTAGAGTCAATTAAGCTTCATCCTTGTTTTGTCGACAGCTTTTTTTATCCGTTGTAAAGCATGGAATTATGGTTGAAATTATAGAATTTTTAGGTTGCTTCCCATTTTGCAAGCAAATTACTGTTTGCACACCTTCTACATTTCCCATTTTGCAAGCAAGTAATTAACAAAAAAAATGTATATATTAGAACGATAAATGTATAGTATAACAAAACAATATGTACTACTTCGCGTCTTTTCCACCAACGTTATGTATGAATCGGTAGGCAGTTTGCTGCTGATTTTACTGAATCAAAATGTATGTCTAGAGAAGAACCTGTCTTTAATAACAAAATATGCTTAGTGGTGGTGATAAACCTACTATTGATGTTCATGCTTTGCGACACAGCTTTACACAACTGTTCTTCATATATTTGTGTTACAGGAATGGATTCTGTGATACATCTTTTTTTCATTTCTTTTGTAATCACCTGTCTGTCCGTCACTACACATTTATTAATCAGAGAACGTTTACATTTATAATATATATTCTTTCTTTCTATTAGATAATATGCTTGCAAAATGGGAACTGGACAACGTTTGAAAAAAAGTTCCTGCTTGCAATTTGGGATATCATAAAACAATCAAAAATAAAATTGCTTGCAAAATGGGCATGAGCCAATTTTTATGATTTTTCTAGTAGTTAAACAGATAACAATCCAAAATGACCATGCCTATAATATAGTCTTGAAAAAAAGTTGGCAAAAAAGATCAAAACTTTTTAATACTTATTGTTTTAGACACAAAAACTCATTTAAATTTATACTATTTTGTTTTTATCTATCTTCTAAATTATGTAAATGATTATTACGATTAACATATAATTTCTTACGTGGCGGTAAACAAAAAAAACAGATGTTCCTGCGAAAAGTAATATAGAAAAGTGTGTAACCCGTTGTACGTAAGGGTCATACACTTAAGTGTGCAGTGCTATTTAATGGAAAAATTTACGACCAATCAACGCTTGGTCATACACCTAAGGCTAGCCCCCTCCCAAATCGATTTTCGATACAGTGCATCAGATTTCCATAAAACGTTCCACAAATGTTGGACACATAAAAGTGAAGTTACGAAATTTTTTTACGGCGCCAAACGTCAGCGTTCAGGAGTTTTCTAGAGACCAAGGCCCAAAATGCACCCTCTGCCCGTGCAAATTCTTTTTCGTTATATTTCACGGTACAGAACCCGGGGTTATTTTATTTGAAGGAGAACTGTTTACTCATATTACGCGAATAGTTCTCTGTTTGAATTATTAAATAATCGATACAGGAGAGTTGAAGTGACCATTTCGTGGTAAGAGACTGGTGTTCTAAGCTTTGCATCGACAGTTTGCTATCCGTTTCTTTCACACACATTTTGGCGAGAATTTCATGGGCCTTTTTCTTCGTGAGAAAGATTTAAGTAGTTTAATATAAAAAAAAATTAATAAAAAGCTCTTAGAAAACTGTAAATAACTCAGTCTTTTCGTAAGTTACTTCGTTGCCCTTGGCAATTTAGATTTTCTTATTATATACGCTCTAAAATGAGCTTTCTTCAATGATATAGTTGAATTATTATACGTTTAGTACATCAAAACGGAGGGTATTTCAAGCGAAGATTAATGTTGTAAACTTAAAAACACTCGTCCTCTCTACTAGCCGAATCGATATGCTTAGAAATGAATATATTTGATAGTCTACATCGAGATGTACGGGAACCATTATTCAAATGTTTCTGATATAAGTACACAAAATATTTTTGAATTAACTGTGGTAATTCGAAGCAATTCAGATGGTTCTTAAAGCACAGTGATCTATACTACTGATAAAGAAAACAGTTGTCTACAAAGTGAGATGTCTTCCTGGTCTGTACGTTGGATCATTCAAAAAATAAGAGAATTGTAAAATATGTACTGATCCGGTCGTTCTTCCTCTACAATTTATTCCGCTGGAAAATAATACAGAACACCTTTTTCGATTTTTACTAGCTTTTCAACATAAATTCTAAAAAAGAAAGTGAAAAAGCGTTTATTCGTTTGTTATGTTTAGAAATTGGAGCCTTAGAAACATTTTCTTACCGGTTTATAAATCTTTTTATTAGAAGACGTTCAAAAAGTCTTGAAACTCACTAGGACAATTTGTACGATTGACGCACTGGAATTCACCCTTGCCCTTTCAATGATTTCTCAATCATTCTTAGGTACCAATAACTATTGATCTTTGTTGCCACTGAAAAATAATTGTTCTTTGATTTTTAAGCATCGATGGCCATCGACAAAGCAAAAAAAGGTGAAAGATCATAAAAAGAAAAGACAAGTGGTAGTGACAGATGACGACGTTGAACGAGCAAACAGCAATTACACTTGATGACGGACAGACAACCGATCGATCACAAGTAACGAGCAAAGACGTCGAGATCAAGAGTGATTCACCACGCAAGTTTGACAGGCTGCATCTAAAGTTGGTTGTAGAAGAAACAGTTGATCAGAGGCAAGTGATAGTAGCAGCGCAGGAAGATGATAATACAACTGGCGATTCCGTCAATCGAAATCGTCGAGTCGTAGTAGATATTACTGGAGAACAAAATCTGACAACTACGAACATCATCAACGATATCAAAATGAACCATGGTTCTATTGTAGGATACGCCGAAGAGCGTTTGTTGCCACTTTCGAAAGCATGTGCTCCGCTGACCAACGTCATCCCCGATTTATCGTTTTATGTTCAAATGGCACTCGACGAAACCTAGAAGAGCCACCTGATGGACTGACGATTGACGAGAGTGCTGCAATTCGGCTCTACACGATCGAATGGGAAGGACCGCACCGAAGTCTCTATTCGATACTCAATTACACCCTCAAGACGGCGGATCGCGAGGATCTTCGACGCTATTTCAAGTATCTGAAACTGTTCTTGACTGCTCTGTCCAAACTATCATGCGTCCCACAGCTGACGATCTGGCGAGGGATAACCAAAGATTTGAGCGCAGATTTTCCACCCGACACCCTGGTGACATGGTGGGCATTTTCATCATGCACAACTGCACTGACCGTGCTCGAGAGCAACATATATTTAGGCAATACGGGTGAGCGGACGCTCTTCTCCGTCGAAGCCATTAACGGTCGAACAGTACAAGCTCATTCGCATTTCATTACCGAAGATGAAATTCTTCTTCTGCCCGGTCCTCACAGGGTGGTTCAATCCGGTGCCTGATCTCCACATCATCCATTTGTAACAGATAATATCGGAAGAAATGCTACTAGAGCCTCCATTCGAAGATATTTTGAACACTTTAATCGTTTCTTTTAAACTGAAGTATTTCCTTGTTTAGGTGCATATCTTTATCCAAAAATCAAGTAAGTCTAACTTCGTTTTCATCTATTTGTATTTTTGACGATGCTTTTCATCACATTTCCAAGACGTCACTGGTATCAAAAGAAGAGATTCATCAGTCCAATCAGCTTACTGGTGATTGTGCTCATCATGGCAGTCATTGTCAGTTCTGTTTTGGGATCAAGATCTGCAGGTGTGTTTTTTAGGTATAGAGCGCAAAAACATTGCACATTTCAGTATTCTAACGCTACTTCCGTGCAAACATCAACACTAATGAAAACTCAACATTCAGTAAATTTCTCAATTCATGGATTTCAGTGTAACGTCAGAGGCAGTCAAACTTTTATTTGTCTACGTAACGTTAGCACATATTCTGCGATGAACTAAATTTTGCGATTTCTCGTCAGCCAGGGTAACTGGAAAACCAAATCGCAGAAAACCAAGCTTTGAGTTCAATTCAGAAAACATTTGTAAATACATTCACCGTGTAGGGCAAACATTTTTGAAGAAAACGAGACGTCTTCGAGCTCTTTCCGACATTTTTCCTGAAGTAGCATTCTGTTTGCGGAAGGCCCTTAGCATCTACCTTCTTGTTTTCTCGTTGGTTTTTGCTAGACCTTCCATAAATTGAATGCTGCTTTAAGAGAAAGTGTCGGAAAAAGCTCGAAGACGTCTCATTTTCTTCAAAAATGTTTCCTCTACACGATAATTTTATTCACAAATGTTTTCTGAATTGAGCTCAGGGACTTGGTTTTCTAGGATCAGGTTTTCCAGACACTCTGGTTTTAAAAGTTATTGAGCTGGCAAAGAGTTCGAAGACGTTTCATTGTCGTCAAAAATGTTTGCTCTACACGATGAATGTATTTACAAATACTTTCTGAATTGAACTCAGGGATTTTGATGGTTGTTGGATACAGCTTGTTTTCGTGTGCATTCAGACGATGGCTTCCCCAGTCGGTGCATTGAGCAAAAGAACTTTGATCGAATTGACGACTCACAAACGCGACCAATGACCAAGATCTATGATGTAAAATTTGTTCGGAGTAAAATATATAACGATGTATTGTTTTTACTAAATACTTCATCCCGCGCTTATTACTTATTACTTTTATTACTTTTTGATTTTCTTACCTACTACGAAGCGACCAGTAATAAAATAAAAAGTAACAATAAAATTAGTAATTCTTATTACTAGAAGTGAGTGATAATTGTTATTACTTGTTATTGTGTAGTAAGCTAATAACAATAGTAAAGGGCCTCCTCTAATGTTTAGGAGGAGAGCAGGTGATGAATTTGAAGCGTCTTAATCGGCTAAAACATCAGCGAGACATATGAACTCTCCTATCCGCCTATGAACATCGTTAAATAACCTCTCAGAAACTCTTCTAATTCACGCTCCCTATATAAGAATTTGGTTCGTTGCGAATTTCCAAACCTCTTTACGGTGTATGACTTGAAAGCCCTTTCTGAATTTTTAACTGATCACACCCTCTTATGGGATACATGAATCAGAAGGCTTCTTGAAATGTTATACTAGACCAAAAAACTAGAAAAACGTAGTGAGTGATGTTAATAAATGGACGCATCGGTCTATTACTCTCCGCTAATTTTTGCAGAGCAATCCCTATTTCAACCTTGTCTTACTTCAGAACTTGTGTGCGTAATTCCTTATTCAGTATCGAGCCCCCATAAAACCGGCTACAGTTCATATTCTGTGGCAACGGGCTACTTCAGGAACGACATACAACTAGATATGGCAGTAGCCAGCCAACAAGACAACCACGTTGCTATGCTGTTTGGCAAAGGGATGGAACCTTTCAGACTCAAATAAACTATACGGTTGGTAGCACTCCACATTCTGTAATATCAGGTGATTTCAACAATGATCCCAAACTGGATCTAGCAGTGGTCAACAGCGGGTCTGAGGACTTGTCTGTTTTTCTGAACATCTACAAGTAATTAACCATGAAACTTTCAATTTATTGGCGTGTGTATCGATTGTTAATGATGCGTTAGGAGTAACCATCAGCTGTGATACAATATCATTTGTCTTGTTTATTTTCCAGTATGATGTCTTCGAATATGTGCGTGGGAATTTACCTTCTTTCGTTTTTTTAGCAGTTTTCCTTCATCTATGTATCTCGATTGTACTCTCGCTTCTCATGTCCGTTAGCAAGATTATGTTCATTATGTAATTTCACTGTCGTCAGGAGAAGCAGTGCGAGCTTTGTTCTAATCCACTAACTTACACTGAATTTTTTTCCACGTTTAAAACTCTTACCTATTTCTGTCAATCTGGGTTCTTCCGCGCACGTCCGCCCCCTATTACAATCACTATTACCCGCGAAGATTCCACTATGCCCATCGTGTAGAGCATCAAAAATAATCTAAAGGTCTCGCTTATGCTTTTTGAAAAAACGTGTGGAAAGTGGTTTTCTAGACACCTCAAGTTTTTGGTGAGAGTGAAACCGAAGTCGATGAAGATGAATGAAACATTGCATAATTATACATCAAATTGTAGCTCTTGACGAGTTGATTCTAATGGTGATGGAATTCGGTCTCGATCTAACTTTACATTCGAATGGTACTCAATTTACTTAAAAAATTTCTGAATTTTGACTTCGCTTTTCTCCTAAATGCTCCGAAAAATTTTCGAGATTTTTCAAGATAGGAACTCCTTAGTAAGATCTGTAACTTTGCCCATACAACTATCCTCGACACTTTCCATTTTTTACCTCAGTTTTCCAGAAATCCTCCTAGAAAACTGCGGTACGGAAACACAAAGAAGCTTCAGAAAACGTTGAAGTACATCGAATTCTTCATGCTGAACAGGAATATAGAGTCTTAATAGCTCAATTTTCTTTTCATGAAGTAAAGTTTTAACGGGTTTTT
>CAJNOQ010004457.1:0-17462 GCA_905250885.1 Didymodactylos carnosus | reverse complement strand
GATCCGACTTTTGATTTAGATCTTCGTTAGTTTTCTAGAGATCGAAGATTCTCGAAAACCCGAGAAATGTTTACGGGTTTTTCAGAGATTCTTGATTTTCTAGAAAAGGAAAGCCTAATTCAAAAATCGGGTCCCAGCACCTCACGCAGTTAGGTGTCTAGTTTAAAATAAAACCAATCTGAGATCTCTAGCTTGAAGTATATTTAAAAAAAGGGTTCCACACTAGAGGGTGGTTTTTGACCTTGGACTCTGGAAAACCCCGGAATGGTAAGAGATAGCGAGCTAAAACAAATTTCATAACCACACTTTGATATGGCAAATATTTGCTTAAAGTTTGATCAAAATCGGATGTAAGACAAAAAAGATTTTTTCTGAGGGGGGCGGCCCTTAAATGTACTTTTGTCTAACGAGGGAAAGCCCCTAAGTATTACTCTCACTTTTCAATGGGACATATTCTGTTTTGTAGAGCTCGAAGAGCTGATTGCGATGGCATAAGGTACTTTTCCCCGTGGCTCTTGAAGACCTGGTTCTCTCGAAAAACAGTTTTTCAGACACTCTAAAATATAACCAAAACCTTTTTTAATGAAGCATGATTATAGTCCGCAAATTCCTCATTAAACTGAGACATCTCCCAGCTCTACATGACGTTTCTTTGCAAAGCTATAGAATTTACAAGAAAAGCCCTAAATGTTCATTGTCAGCTCAAAGCTACTAGAATAAGAAGTAAAAAAGCTACGTATTAAGAAATTTGACAAATACAAGTATTTGATAAGTATTTCATCAAATTTGACAAGTAACTTGGTAAGTACATGGAAAAATTAGAAAGTATTTTCAAAAACACTATATTTCAAAACACGTAATTTGTGAAAGCACTTGCAGTTTTACTTGATAAATATTTGAATGAATACTTGTCAAGCGAGGCAAGTGTTTATAAGTAAATTTACTTTTGAAAAAAGAGACAAATACTAGCTTCATTACTCAAACGAAGTACTTGGATTTAACGAGGTATACTATATTGTCTATCAATGAAGTTTTTGATGAGAAAGAAATTATCAGTAAAACTGTATAAGAGCCAACTATTAGTCACTTTCACATATATGGAGAGCCGATTTTCTTACTCCTGAAGATAAGCGGGTGAAATCTATAGTTTCCAGAATAGGAAATATTACAGAGCGTTTACTTAAACATCCCGGTGTTCTTAACCCATTGCCCGCTGACGACATCATTGAATAGAACAAATTGGGCTACTGATATATCAGTGGACAGCGTGCAATGTGTTAAAGGACGTGCGATGAAAATGATGTTTTTTCCTGTCTCTATTTCAAACAGAACGAAAAATATAAATAGACATCTTTTGAATAAATTTTGAGACGGAAAATGCGATATTTAAACAGGACGGCTTTTCAATGTGATAAGTATGAAAGCGATTTGCAACCTGCGAACGGTTATCAAGCAGTTTTTCAAGACAACGTAATTTTCTTTAGTACAAATCAAAGCTCTAACTTACAGCAACGCTATTGACTGATTTAACCGAGGCAACATCATCACAATCATCAGCCAGTATTTGTGAATTAATTGATGTTTGCTGCTCTTCGGCGCGAATACGATTAAGTGTAACAGCCTAAAAAGGAAAATCACTATAAAACAAATGTTGATTAATATTAAATCACATAAACTAACTTTATCTTCCTGTTTTTGAGAATAATTTCGTTGAATTTTTTTTGTTGGTGAAGATGATTCAGTAGCGGATGGTGTTGCTAAACGTTTTTCACTAAAAAAAGTAAAAGAACGCACAATCAGAAATCAGTTATTAGATTTTGGTTACGTGCAGTTGCATGTACTATTAAAAGAAAAAAAAGCAGTTTCAATCCGTAGAATTAGCTAATGTACCGTTCATGTCTGTCACATATACCAAAAGATTTTAGATACGATCGTGGCAATGTTACTACTCATTAGAAACATACCGTGATCCAATAACTTTTTTTGAATCTGGTACTTTTTGTTGTGATGTTTGTGGTATCGAAATACCACTTAAACTTGAGCTGGTCGTTAAACGACTAACGGATGGCGCAGCCTGATGACGTATCGCTGCTGTTCTTGAAAATGAACTGGGCGTTTCTTCTAAACGTTTGATTTTCAAATCCTGTAAAGAAAAAGTTCTGACACATATTTGAAAATAAACAACATCAAATTCTATTTACTTTATCTGTTATTGATGTTTTTAATGTGGACACCAAATTTTGAGTATTCACAAAACGTTCTTGAGCAATATTCTAAATTCAAATAAAACAACGTAAAATGTTCGTTTCAATATCAGTTCTTTACTAGTTGTTCTGATAATGTCTGAATTTGTGCTTTCAAATCTTCATTTTCTTTTTGAGCATAACTATAATCCGCATTTTGTTCTTCGATTAATGTCTCTTGATATTTTAGTTGTTCATCCTAAACAATACGTATATATTCAAAAAACAATTTTTTCTGATTTATTCACGAACGTACATGACGTCGAATAATATCTTCGATTCGACTTTCTAACATTTCTTTTTCATTTTTCAATTCATTGAATTCTATTTCACGAGCATCCTAAATAAAACAAGAAAATTATATCCATGTATCTGAGAAAATTTATTTCTAGTAAATAAATGGACCTGTCAATATATTTGGTTCATTCAAGAAGATTAGCGAGCAAATAAAAATTATTAGAAAAATTTGGCGATTTTTCGAGAATGTCTACTAGATATAACCTACAGATTAATCAATAACTGTGAATCGAAATTTGAATATTTTAGTATCAAAATGTAGATGAACGTTCTGAGATTCAAAATTTTAATGAAAAACAATGATTTCCTTTCGACTCCTTTTGACAAAACTGAATGAGTGTGTCATTATTTTCAACATATTACACACACACACACACACAGCTGTGAGACTTAGTATATCTCAATTATCGTCTCTACTTACTGCATCATTACGTATATTTATTATTTGATTTCTTATAAGTTCATTTTCTTCCTCAAATAAATCTTTTTGTCGCTGATGTTTTGCTTTTAATGTCTCAATTTCTGCTACATGGTTAACCTAAACACATGTTTATCGGATGATAAGATAACAAAAAAAGATGGTGAAAAAATATTTACTTACTAATTTTTCACTCAACTGCTTTTCATTATTTCGTTTCAACAAATCCAGTTCAGCTCTATCATCATTCATTATTTTTTCTATTTTCTGTTGATACTCAATTTCTATTTGTTTCTAAAAGAAAATAATAGAAAAATATTAGAAATACTTGACAACTACCTCCATGTTTCTTCTTACAATTGCATTATCACGTTGTTTTATTTCTTCGGAATGGGTAACCTTTGTACCTTCTTTAAAAAGTGCAAATTGATTTTGTAATTCAACAAATTTCTCTTGTAATAGATCGCTTTCTCGATCATTACTATTTGTTAATGTTTTAATATGTTCTTCATGTTCAATTCTCATTTGTTCCTAGAATCCAAAGAGTTTATTGTGCATAACTAAATATGAAAGAAAAGATGCTTCTAAACGATGGTTTCTAAGACCGAGTACATGACATTCTCTTCACATTTCAACAAAAAGAGACTGCTTCGTTAGCATTCTGCTGAATACACAATAGAATTTAATATTCTTTTCAAATTATTTCTAAATTAGATCTACGAAACATAGAACTGGCAAAAAGAGCGACATTCTAATTTCTTTGCATCTTCTTCATATAAAGGTTTTTTTGAGAATCTTTATTCTAAATCATACAGTTTCGAAAACGAATTCACTTACAATTACTACATCAAATCGATCTTTAGCTGCATCATTCATTTGTTTCAACAAATTAATTTCATTTTCGTGATCATTATTTAATTTCAAAATACTTTGTTGATGTTCAGATTTTATTCGAGTCTTGAAGAGTAGTAAATTATTTCCTTTAAATGATTCGTTCATCAATGAAGGCGACGCAGCCTTACCATTTCATGTATCATATTTTCTATATCTCTCTGATGTTTTGTTAAATTTTCTCTTGAACTTTCTAATTCTTTTTGTAAAATATCAATTTTTTCTTCTAATTTACAACTTTCAGTCATATAATTTGTTAACAATTTTGCTACGACTTCCTGATGTTCAGATTGAATTTTATCCTAAAAGAAAAATTAAGGACTAATTGACTTAAAATAGACATATTCTTTCTCTAAACATACCATAGCAACATTCAATTCATCAACAATATCATGATGTTTTTTTGTTGATTCTTCGTTTGAACGTTCATATTCAGTTCGTAAAATATCATTAATTTTTTGTAATGAAGCAACTTGTTTATCATGATATGATGTTAATTTTTGAACTTGTTGTTCATGTTCAATTTGTTTTTTTTCCTAGAACAAAGACGGCAGTAATAGAAATGATGTATCGTGGAAGATAAAGTTTTTCACTCTTCAGATCTCTGTTACTGTTATTTTATATAACCACAGAAGCGAAATGATATTTTTACAAAACATGATTATCAATACGTACAACAAGATCATGAAGATGTTCAAGTTCTTCCTGATGTTTTTTTGTGGATTCATCCATCAACTTTTCATATTCTTGATTCGATGAATTAAGTTGAAATTTTACTAAATTAACTTCAGTATTATGTTCCGTCATCAATTGTATAATATGTTCTTCATGTTGACGTCGAAGCTGATTCTGAAGAAAAAAACAGAGAAGTGAGAAGAATGCATAAAAATATAAAAAATGATATATACGTACACAATGATCATTCAATTGTTTGATATTTTCATCGTGATTTGCAGTCAAACTTTCTGTTTTACGTTCCAACTCTTTCACTGACAATTCAAATAATTTATTCTAGACAGTAAATAAAAGAAAACTTATAGCAACTGATTGGGTGATATATGGAAGCGACTAAAATAACACGCAAACATCAAACCTGTCTGTCCAATTCATAAACTACTTGTTGATGCTTCTGTTTTTCCAACTGAAGATGAACTTCAACTATGAGCAGAAAGTAGAAACTTTATGTTCTATCATCAATTGAGAAAAAATAACGTACGATCTTGTAATTGTGCTATCATTGATGTATCAACACGATCTGACAATGTCTAAAGTTAAAACTTTCAATTGAAAAAACTAACAATTAAAAAACTCTCAAACTTGAGCGTACTTTAACTTCTCTACTCTGTACTTCGTACATTCTTTCTAAATCAACACGTACAAATTCACCTAAACAAAATAAATGTATCACGTTTAAATAAACGAAGAAGCACTATATTAGAAATCTGAGGGTATGATGTAGAAGGGCATAGTACTAGATTCAAAATGATTTCGTCATCAAGAACTATCCTAACGTATAAACCTACACTGTGATACAGCTTTTTCAAGTTTTGTCAAATTATTCTTCAATATTGAATATAATTTTTCTAAGTGATGTATTCTAAAGTATAAAGAGGTATATGTTCGTTCACTCATGTCATTCATTGTAGTTACTTTTTTTCGAATGCGGTTTCATGTTGCTTCATGGTATTAATAACAAAGTTTTGTTGTTCAATTTGAATCTACAAAAAAAATTTAACAAATATAAACAAGCGTCTCTAAAAGGTTTTTTTCTTCAATTTCTGCAGTTAAACTCAGCAGATATTATTTCATTCTATCTACCTGAGAATCTTTTAACGTTTGTGTTTGTTGTTGATTAATTTTTTGAAGTTTCTGTAATTCTTCATTCTAAACTCGATAGAAAATAGAAAAAACGAAAAAATAGAAAACGTTAATACTTTTTCTTTCACATCTGTTTCCAGTGATAAACGCCATCCTTTTAACGAATTTAATTCTTCATTTAAACGATTGCTACCATTGGAAATCATTGGAGATGATGGCGTCGGAGAATTCATCGGTGATGAAGACATGAAAGAAAACATGATGAAAATCTAAAGAAAACAAAAGAATAGAATTCTACATGTTTGAAATATATTTTTATTTTTATTTTGTTTTAGAAGTTCGTGATACCATTAAAGAACAACCCTAAAGTAACTTTACAATTAATTAATGCAATATCTTCCTTACTCAGTCTCGAATGACAACACATACATACTAAAATCGTGATTTATCCAAAAACGGTGCCGTTAAATACATCAACAATCTCCTGCTATTTGTGAAACAAATGGTGGATTTTTGTATCTAATGCAAAACGTTTAAGACCACAGTTCTCAAATAGTATCTGCACTCAAATTTAAAACAAGTAAAATAGAGAATGATCGTTAAAATACACGTGAATTCCAAAATTATTCATGTGTTCATTATTAAAAAAATTATCTTTCCCATCTTGACATTTAAAATTGGTTCAGTTTTTAGCTATTGCCTTCTATGTCAGATCTAACTCATTTTAGAGCAATTTTTGTCTCCATACATAGATTATTTACAGTTTAACAATTAAAACATTGAAAACCAATCATTTTTCTTCGTACCAAAGTTTTAAAATATTTTCATGTTTCTTCAGTCTATGCTTTTGAATATGGCTATTTATTCGTTAACAAGACAAAATTGACACATATGTAGATTCTTTAAGAAAAACTTCAATTTTGACTATTAAAATCTGAATTTTCAATTATATTCATACGTTATTTGAAAAGAATACTTAAAAATTACTCTAGTCTATCTCACTGTAAATAAATCGAACGAAGTTTTTATAGGTTTGTATGAGAGTTTTTTTTTTCGCCTTTATAGCAATAGTTGAAAAATGTTCAATTAAATGCGTACAACTAGCAGAGAACACGTCTGATAGTAGAGATAATTATAAATGATTGAAAAAAATTTATCTCTCAGAAATCATAACGGTATTTATTAATTAACTTCTTTGGACTTTTTTGTTTATTCATTAGATGAATAACGATATTTGATTTTCAAAAGTTGTCTCTCGTTTAGTATTATAGAAAACTCGCATATAAACCTATAAAAACTGTTCGATTTATTTTGAATTAAACAGACTAGTAGAATTATTAATAGTCTTACAACAGATATATGAATAATTGAAGATTCAGATATTGAATAGTCGCAGTTGAATTTATGTTACAGGAATTTGTGTATTTAATTTTAATTAAAACTTTTCAAGACACCTTGAGGTAGAAGCTTGCATGGACACTTTTTTTTCTGTCCATGGAATGTTCGCGTTTTATCACTGGCGTTCAACCGAATTGTTGCTTTGAAAAAAACTTAAAAGTTTTTCACTTTGTCCATGGACAAATTTAAACAAACTGTCCATGTCCATCTAATGCAGGGCTGTACCTCAGCGTAGCCGAAATATGTGTTTCGTCGAGACATAGAAGACGTACAAAGAATTTTTCCTACTGTTGTGTAAGAAAGTTAAGATACAATCGATATAGCACAATATAATTTCAAGTTGACATTTGGGTTGTTCTCCTGGCGTATCCTAACCTTGTAGGAGATGCTGTTTATTTTTTTTTTGGCAAGGAATACGCACCAAGATACCTTAATTAGCCAATCTGTTTGACTGGAGTGTGTAGATCATCCTCTTTGCTTAAAATATATAAGAAAAATTATTAACCTTAATATTTTTATTTTTCAATTTTTTAATATTATTTATAAAATAATTAAGACCATGATCTTAAAATTGATTTTTTATGATAGAGAACATTGAGTTAGCTAGTATCAAATCCGTCAGATGTCGCCTTTTGCGACCTAAGTTGAAGATAGTCGTCAGTCTTCAAGAGAGCAATGAATGAAATCTATCTGGGTTAAGATTACTTTTCTACAAACTCAAAACGTTTGTAGCTCAAAATAAGATAGTAGCTAAGAATAGCATTTTTTGACACTGCTCACTTCTAAGTAAGACGCTGGTGGCATCTTAACAACATCGAAACTATCTTTAATCATTTGGTTAAACCCAGACAGCCTTACAAACTGAATGAATGAATGATTTATTTACGAAAAATGAGAATCATCAAGGTCCGCGACCTATAATAACAATGACTCGAGTCAAACAGAAACAAAAACAATGTACATTACTATGTATATTACCTGGAAAATTTTCTATTTTTGGCGAGCGGTACCGCCAAAAAGTTAAGAAAATTTTTCAAAATTGTGTAATTTTTGGGGGTTTTTCTACGTCAATTTGTTTAGAAATTTTTCTTAACTTTTTGGCGGTGCCCCTCGCTAAAAAATAGAAAATTTTCGAGGTTATCAAGTATGCTGAATACGAAAAAGCACTTTTCTTTAACTCTAAATAAACTTTAATTTTTTTTTATCGGTGATATGTGATTAGCATAGCTAATATTTGTCATTTATTAGTGTTAGATGAAAATGATATACTAAAATTTTCTATTGATGAAGTGTTTATTCAAAAAATCAACAGTTGCGAATGTATAACTGTATTAAATATGGGTAGAATATACCTTTGATTTTCCTAAATAGGTATCCGTTTGATGCAACTAATAATCATTCTACCTCAATGATCTTTCATAAATCATTGGTTACAACAATAGATATTATGGTTTCAGAATTGTAAGATCTGAAGATGATCAGTCAACGACGGTATAAATAAAATTATTCTTAATGATATTGTTCCGTTTTTAAGTATTACTGCACATAAAGATAATAATCTTTTTAATTCGTCTTTATTACTTCGCATATGTGAAGATAAACATTTAGAAACGAAGATATTTGATACTGATTATTTGAAATATACAGCTTTTGTGACAAGACTTTTGAAAGTTGATAAAGATCATCCTGGAGAAATTTATTCGTGGAAACCGTAATTCAAATGTTCTAATTTACAACATCTGTGAGAATTTCAAATATTGTCCCAAGATTAAAAGACATCATAGACACAACTCTGTAGCTATACTAATTGATATTGCAAAAAAAGCATATTGTACCCGATGTAAGGATCCAGTATGTGATAATGGAAAACTAGAGTGGAATAAAATTTTATTTATTTTTGATAAACTAGGGGAATATAATTCACTTTCCTTCTTTCTTTTTCGTATATTGAATTATTTTGTATATTTTATCTGAGATAGCATGTAGGAACAGATACTTGCTTTCGGCCGAAAAATTCGAAAACTCACACTATTCGACTCAGTTTGTGATGCTGCATATTACCTTGCTTTTGTAAAAAATTAAATTTTGAGGGAGAAAATGGCAAAATACGAGCCCAATTTTGGGCAAAAATGCCAAAATTTAAATGGAAGTAAAATTTTGTCACGAAGGAAGCAAAGTAATAAAAAAAAACGATATATCGACATGGCCAGCTGACTGTCACCTCTAAAGTAGGGAGCCAAGTAAAAAACTTCACTAAAAAAAAGCAGATCAGATAGTATATCTAACAGGTGTTACGTTGGTCCGAATAGCTGAAAATTTCGAAAAATCCGACCCTCCAGGCGTTTTTAATTTTTCTAACTTAAATGTTTGAAATGATAAAAACAACTGTTTCTTGTTCAATTTGATGTGCTCTTTCGAACCATGTATAATTTAACCGGAAAAAGATAGTGTTCAACTTTTGAAATTCCAGCTCCTTAACTACAGATGTAAATTTCTGATACTTATAGTACAAATCTTGAAACTCTTAATTAATAAGTAATGAGAGAAGAGTTTTTTCTCTCAGGATCGATAAAAGAGGGGAAATGATATTTTAACGTGTACTAGATTACTTTTTAAGTATCGTTTACTAATTTCAGTTAAGAATGATATTAGTTATTAATACTACACTGTAAAGTCGGGAATTATTTATAGAAAAAGCTCTGCGATTTTCAAAAAGTCCATATAGTCGGTGCCCTCATGGAACGTCTCTTAAGATATTTTATTTTCTGCCAACGCCTGAGGAACTGAAAAAACGCTCTAAGAGAATTTAAACTTTTTTTGTAACTGAAGCACATTACTTCAGTCACACACACCAAGAAATATGATGATGGTGTTATCACGGGAATTTGCAACAGCTACATCAGTAGTATTATCACCACTGAAATCACCTGTTGTCACAGAATATGGAACAACCCCAGTGGGATGTTTGACCTGAGGTAGAAACGTTCCATGGTCATTACCAAACAATATACTGACGGTGTTATCACCGGAATTTGCAACAACCAAATCAGCTGTGTTATCACCATTGAAATCATCTCCTGTCACAGAATATGGGGAATTTCCAGTGTCGTACGTGACTTGACTATGAAATGTTCGATCGCCATTATTGAGCAGTATACTGACGGTGTTATCACCCAAATTCGCAACAGCTAAATCAGTTCTGTTATCACCATTGAAATCACCTGTTGTTACACAAATTGGATATTTCCCACTGTTATATGTGATTTGACTTTGAAAAGTGCCGTTGCCGTACCCGAACAATACACCGACGGTATTCTCGTTGGAATTTGCAACAGCCAAATCAGTTGTGTTATCACTGTTGAAATCCCCTGTTGTTACAGAATATGGAGTACTTCCAGTCCTATATTTGACTTGACATTGAAAAGTGCCGTTGCTGTAACTGAGCAGTATACTGACGGTGTTATCACCAGAATTTGCGACAGCCAAATCACTTGTGTTATCACCGTTAAAATCTCCTGTTGTCACAGATTTTGGGGCACTTCCAGTCGTATATTTCACTTGATATTGAAAAGTGCCGTTGCCGTTACTGAGCAGTATACTGACGGTGTTATCACCGGAATTTGCAACAGCCAAATCAGCTCTCTTATCACCATTGAAATCACCCGTTGTCACAGAAACTGGGTATTTCCCAGTGTCATATGTAATTTGACTTTGAAATATCCCGTTGCCGTTACTGAGCAGTATACTGAGGGTACTATCATCGTTATTCGCAACAGCTAAATCAGGTCTGTTATCACCATCAAAATCACCTTTTGTTACATAAACTGGATAGTTCCCAGTGTCATATGTGATTTGACTCTGAAATATCCCGTTGCCGTTACTGAGCAATACACCGACGCTGTTCTCGTTGGAATTTGCAACAGCCAAATCAGCTCTCTCATCACCATTAAAATCACCCGTTGTCACAGATCTTGGAGTACTCTCAGTGGTATATTTGACTTGACTTTGAAAAGTGCCGTTGCCATTGCCTAGCAGTATACTGACGGTACTATCATGGTTATTCGCAACAGCCAAATCGGTTCGGTTATCATCATTGAAATCACCGGTTGTCACAGAAACTGGATATTTCCCAGTGTCATATGTGATTTGACTTTGAAAAGTGCCGTTGCCGTTACTGAGCAGTATACTGACGGTACTATCATCATTATTCGCAACAACTAGATCAGGTCTGTTATCACCATCGAAGTCACCTGTTGTTACACAAACTGGATATTTCCCAGTGTTATATGTGATATGACTTTGAAAAGTGCCGTTGCCATTGCCTAGCAGTATACTGACGGTACTATCATCATTATTCGCAACAGCCAAATCAGTTTTGTAATCACCATTGAAATCACCCGTTGACACAGAATATGCACCACTCCCAGTGGTGTATTGGACTTGACTTTGAAATGTTCCGTTGCGATTACCGAGTAGTATACTGACGGTGCTATTACCGGAATTCGCAACAGCCAAATCAACTCTGTGATCACTATTGGAATCAAGTGTTGCCACAGAAGTTGGACCACTCCCAGTTTCATATGTGATTTGACTTTGAAAAATGCCGTTGCCAATGCCCAGCAGTATACTGACGGTACTATCATCATTATTCGCAACGGCCAAATCGGTTCTGTTATCACCGTTGAAATCACCCGTTGTTACAGAAATTGGACCACTCCCAGTGGTATATTTGACTTGACTTTGAAAACTGCCATTGCCATTGCCTAGCAGTATACTGACGAAGCGATCATTGTGATTTGCAACAGCCAAATCAGTTCTGTAATCACCATTGAAATCACCTGTTGTCACAGAACCTGGATATCTCCCAGTGGTATATCTCGCATGTGTTAGGAATCCTGCAGTACACACTAAAGTGAGACAGGCGAGGTTTGCTGATTTAGTTTTAAGTCTATAGTAATAGAGTTTTCATGTATTAGTTTCCGACTTGAAACATGCAGTGATGGTTTTTTCTGGTATCCGCGTGGATACAGTCTGGTTAATGGACGTAGTGCCAGTATCAGCTTGTGTTATTGTGGCAAGCCCGCTTCACTCGCTTCTTTAGCTTCAGCAAGAAAAACACAAGATTGTGTGATACAACACTTGTGTCACATACCCGGTGGTGATGGTGGCGAACGTCTTGCGCCAAGCGTTGAACCGACAATGATGCCGAAAATGCAAAGAATCACCAACAAGATAAGTTCACAAATTGTCCGTCGTGTTTTGTACCAAGGCACTTTTTTCTTGTCCGGCAGATAGAGATGCGCACCTAAAGATGAATAGATGAGATGTCCATCTACATTTTAATAGGTAGGACTACCTTCGAATGGAAGTTCGAGAAGTGTCTCGACCGGTTTGATTTGTCTTAAGTGGACGATGTGCAGATCAGGCGCCGGACTAAATTGCGATTGAACTTCCATGTAGGTGCCCGGCAGAAGAAGAATTTCATCTTCGGTAACGAAATGCGAATGAGCACGTACTGTTCGACCATTGATGGCTTCGACGGAGAAGAGCGTACGACTGCCCGTATTGCCCAAATACATGTTGTTCTCGAGCACAGTCAGAGCAATCGTGCACGATGAAAAACTCCACCATGTTACCAAGGTACCGGGCGGAAACTGTGTACTCAAATTTTTGTGTACCCCTCGCCAGACGGTCTGCGGTGGGACGATTGGCAGTTTGACTACAGCAGTGACGAGCAGTTTGAGATACTTGAAATAGGGCTGAAGATTCTTGCGATCGGCATTCTTGAGGGTGTAATTGAGCATTGAATAGAGACTTCGATGCGGTCCTACCCACTCGATCGTGTAGAGGCGAATCGCAGCACTCTCGTCGATAGTTAGTTCGTCGGGCGGCTGAACCGGAGTTTCGTCGAGCGCCAGCTGAACATAGAAGGATAAATCGTGGATGATGCTGTCCAATGGAGCACACGCCTCAGCGAGCGGCAGCAAAGGCTCTGCGGCGTATTCTACAATGGGACCAAGATCGTTTCTGATATCGTTGACAGAGCCTGTGGTTTGCCGATCTTGTTCTACATCGACAACTTCTACAAGTCGACGATTTTTTGACAGAGAGATATCATTTGTGCTATCGCCACCTTCCACTGCTAATGCCACTTGTTTATGATCAGAATTTTCTTCCCCGCTCGAATTCAGCTCATCAACCTTGTACGATGAATCAGTCTGAATCTCGATGTATTTGCTCACCCCTTTTCGTGGACCATTCGTCATTCCATCATCGACCCACGGCGTCATTTTCTGCTACAAAAACGCGTTATTTACGTTAGTTCCTAACGCGTTTGAACGCGTTATAAAATGTAAATTTGAAATAAATGTAAATTTTGAATGCATTTAAACGCAGTTTTGAATCTATGCTATCTCTATAACATGTCTGTGATCAGGAAGAGCTGTAGAGTAAAGAATCACAACTTAAGAACGAAATATTACTTACATGCTTTGAGTGTGGGTCGAACATGGGTATCTAGAATTAAGAAGCAAACACATAGCCACCTGAGTTGCAGACGATCGAAAGATGAACTGTATCATTAGTAAGTGTTTCGATCATCTGTAACTTCATAAAAAGACTTGTTGTTTTGCTTTCTTGATTCTTAATTCTATGTAATAGTGGTAGTTTTACCAGCGTCTATCAAAAAAAGTTAAAAAAGACTGTTTATATTTCGCTTTTTTCCAGACTACTTTTTTTAGTAGATGGGATACCTTGATGGAATAATCTGCACTTCATTTAAAGTACTTCTAGCTGTTGTTAAAGACAGTTCTTTTTCTATGTAAAAACATGAAGGCAAAACCTCATCTTTTTTCAAATGGTGAAGTTTTCATGAAAGAGCAATTTAATGAAGGCTTATCTTGGCTGAAGAAAGGTTTGTGAACTCAGTTCCAGACACTTCTTTTGTGACTGTCTCTTTTTTTCAGATTTCTTTTCGCAGAGATGTTTTCTTCTTTCTATTGTTAAGCTCTGCATTGATTTTCGAATATTCCGGAGGCTATGAGAGCGCGTTCAGCTATGACAGTGAAGATTCGTATAATAATCTCCATTTTAGTAAGAGAAAATAGAAGAAAACATAAATTATGAAAAAGAACTGGAAAATTTAAATCATTGTGTTCACTCATTACAATTGAAGTCTGCTACTTGACATATTTATTGTTTCATTTTATCGTTTCTTAAAGAGTGATTTAGTGAGTCGATGCTCTCGTTGCCTATGAATATGTCTTTGGAGGCAAAAACTTACGCTTCCAAACGCTGTACAATGCACTAGAATGAAACTCGGTCAAGACTCAGTTTTCTTACATGAATGAATGCATTCGCTGCATATCATGTACAAATATTTAGAATCTGACGCGTTTAGCAGCAGTTGAGGTACATTAACGCATCGAAACGCTAAATTTGACGCGGTCGCATGCGCTAGTCTTTCGGATGCAGCAAGACGCATTTATTTTCGCAGGTTTCTGACGCGTTAATTTTGGACGTAGCGAAACGTGTCTAGTTTTAACGTATTTAAACGCGTTAATATATGACGCGTTTAACAGTATTTACGTCTATCTAACGCATCCAAACGCGTTTCAAGTGTGGTGTGAAACGTGTTTTGGGCGCATAAAAACGCGTTGCGCAGTGCGTTAGGTCAAACAAAATGCCTGCCTGGGGAGCGCGATGGCGGTCTGAACGTTAACATCTTCCATCTGCAGTTATCTTTTCTTTTCGTGACTAGTAACAATCTTCCGCTTTCGCAATGAGCGTCGATGCTTCAAAATCAAAGATCAATTGCTTTCAGTGCTTGTAGAGATGACTGGTTTTTGGCAATTAAGAATTATTGAGAAATTATCAATAACGTAAGGGTGAATGCGAGTGACTAACGCCGACGAATTGCATTATCGTCACCTACATTCATCCTCTTTTGATAAGCCCTCCATATTCCTTGGCATAAAATCGACAACAACATGAGTGGACATTTTGACAATGAGATTTAAGTAAAGAAAGCTTAATGAACGATCAACTCGTAAATACACACCTGTCCATATGCAGGCCTATTGCTAATAGTCTGGAAATCTAATGCATTAACGTCGTCCCCATTTTCTTGCTCCACGGTTCCAGTGCTCTCGATGTTCCCATTCGTTTTGCAATCAATGTGCTTCTTTTGCAATGACTTATCTACGGACATTTTGCTTTAACATTCTTTCGTATATTCTGTAGCTACACACACGCTCCTCATGTGCTATGCTTCACTGCTCAAGCGCATTATATTCCAGCAGCATGGAGTGATCTCCTATCAGACAATTAATGGTCACGTGATATCCTGCGTAGTGCATATGTACTATAGTGATTGATATGATGAAAGCTATAGCAGAATATATGATAGGATAATGAATCAGCTGATACGATAATGTGAATAATATGCTGTAGAAGATAAACGTAGCTGTATAAAATGCGAAACATATTTTTGTTGCTAAAGGAGAAAACATATATAGCAGTTTACTAACGAGGGAACCTTTCGAAGTGATTAAACAGTTTTTGCTCGGAATCTAGTGGATTATATGTTATCAATCATGCTGATTACGAATATGTCCATGGGGGTTGCTCTTAGTCCTTCGACGACCTAGTTTTCTAGAAGATCTAGTTTTCTAGAAGATCTAGTTTTCTAGAAGATCTAGATTTCTAGAAGATCTAGATTTCTAGAAGATCTAGTTTTCTAGAAGATCTAGATTTCTAGAAGATCTAGTTTTCTAGAAGATCTAGTTTTCTAGAAGATCTAGATTTCTAGAAGATCTAGTTTTCTAGAAGATCTAGATTTCTAGAAGATCTAGTTTTCTAGAAAACCAGGTTTTCAGAAACTTCAAAAAATAACTAAAACCTTTCTTAATGAGGTATGATTATAGCCCGAAAATTTCTGATTAAAATGAGACATCTCTCAGCTTTATACGCCCTTTCTTTCCAAAGTTATAGAATTTACAAGAAAAGCCCTAGATTAATTTCTTCTTATCTCAGCTTTGAGCTGACAATGAACATTTAGGGCTTTTCTTGTAAATTCTATAACTTTGCAAAGAAAGGGCGTATAAAGCTGGGAGATATCTCATTTCAATCAGAAATGTGCGAGCTACAATCATGCCTCATTAAGAAAGGTTTGGGTTATATTTTAGAGTTTCTGAAAAATTGGTTTTCTAGAAAACCAGATCTTCGAAGGGCTAAGGGCAACCCCTATGGTCATATTCGTAATCAGCATGGTCGATAACCTATAATCCACTAGATTCCGAGCAAAAAGCGTTTAATCACCTCGTAAGAGTTATATCCGGTGTACTGCCATAGCTAGAAGCTAGCTGGTTCCATTCGTGTTTCACTCAGTCGGCTTCCAATCTTAGCAAAGCGTAGCTGGCATCTAATTCTTACAGTTCTGATCGTTTTTTCCGCCCACCGTGCTCAATTATCTCTGATCGTACAGATTTGAGAAAAAGATGATTCGGAAGTAAAAGCATCGTACATGACGCGACTGAAGTTAGTTTTCAGATATTTGCTTCAGTTATCGTATAATAACATTTCGATGAAAAGTAGAACTTTTCACTTTCTTGCTTTCTATACGTCTCTATATATGCGTAGAAAAGGGAAAAAATCAAACAGAAAGAAAAATGGCACTACAAGCAGAACGAACGAAAAGCGGCACGTTGGAAGTTGAACTATGAATTATACCGTTGAATACAATGGTATTATAAGTGGGACTCCTAAGACCCCATTTTTCCGTGTAACCCGACGAGATCTGTGCACCGTACAACGTAACTCATCAGGCTGATTCTAATATGTAAAAGGATCACCACTTACATAACTGTTTGTATGTTCAGTAATTCGTTAAAAATACTTCTCTCTTTCAGTCTTTAATTTTATCTTCCATACAAATACGTAGAATAAACATTTTTCTACAAAATGAGACGTTGCGAAAATCTGAGAGATTCTTAACAACAGTATTATAACAATTTTCCTAGATGCTCCAAAAACAGTCAGAAAAAACTGATCTGTAACTGGTGCATACCTATGCCAGGCATACGATCGTAAAGCCTGACCTCGAATGTATGTGTACGATCTGCACTGATATCGTACGGTGCAGGTGAAAATTTCGAAAAAAATAAACTCGAATCAAATCTATTCTCCGTTGTTAAGTATATAATGCTAACATTGGCGATTAAGAAAAAAAAGTTTCCCGTCAGTCTCTTTGTTCTGTTAAAATTCAGCTTTCTCTTTAAGACAGCTTCAGTTCAGTTCAGTTCAGTTCAGTTTATTCTGGCATAGCCATGGATACACGAAAAAAAACATTGCTAGTGCAAAAGTTTGTAACAAAATAAAAACTGCGTTTGATTAAGAAT
>CAJNOQ010004456.1:0-17468 GCA_905250885.1 Didymodactylos carnosus | reverse complement strand
AAAACTAAAATGCCTCCTCCTCTCATGCCTAATCTATCCTTTCTTACAAACATATCATACCCGTCTAAATTCAATTGACTATCATCCGTTGTAGACTTAAGCCACGATTCGACAATCGCAATCATAATGGGTTTGGATTTTAAAATTTCTAATTTTAGAAGCTCTACCTTATTCATCGGTTCGTGTATGTTTGATAAGAAACTACTCGAGTTAAAAAATAAAACTGTTTCACTACGTTGTGTTGTGCGATTATTTTTATTAGCCGTAGCCATTTGAGAAAAATGTTAAGAACGAGATAATCCCAGTCAGACGTAAGTAAAAGCACATAGTAAAGTTAATATAACAATAATTTTATTGTTAATATCTCTTGTACTTGTAGAAAGTTATTTGTGATAACTTATGTTGAATATAGTTTGACACAGAGTAAAACTTGGGTATGTCAGACTGGCATAAAAATCAGAGAGGAGTGCATCTTAGTTAGTTTTATTTTAACCTGTTAAGTTGACAGAACCTAGAATTTTATATTAAGTACAGCGAACATTTGCAGCAAAATATAAAATTTCTTCGTTTCTCGCTGTCTTGCTTGATGTCATTTTTCTTTCTTTTTAATCTTTTTTCTTCTCTACCCGTATATTCCCTTGACTGAAAGTCTAGGGTCATATGAAATAAATGTCGGCGTCGGCGTCCGCATGTGACGGACGTACATACATATAGTGACCAGTGAGTGTGATGGACGTACATACATATAGTCGTGTGACGGTGTGACGGACATACATACAAATAGTCGTGTGACAGTGTGACGGACGTACATACATATAGTGACCAGTGAGTGTGATGGACGTACATACATATAGTGATCAGTGAGTGTGATGGACGTGCATACATATAGTCGCGTGACGGTGTGACGGACGTACATACATATAGTGACCAGTGAGTGTGACGGACGTACATACAAATAGTCAATGTGACGGTGTGACGGACGTACGTACATATAGTGACCAGGGAGTGTGACGGACGTACACACAAATAGTCAATGTGGTGTAAAGTAAACATGTGAGTGTAAATAGTAAACATTCTTATTATAGAGTTCACTTTAGATGTTTTTCAGTTCAGTTACTGTTTTTCTTCTACTTTTCCGTGTTCTGTTTAAATAAAATGAGTAAAAGCCTCCTAATGTTAACGATCAAATTTGATTCAAGGTCATACAGAGTTGTACGAGATCTTATTTTCATCAGAAGCCTTTGCTCTACAAATGTGAGTGTTTAGAAAAATTTTAATGGCAAAAGAATCCACGAAAAAGCTATTATTTAAAAACCCGATCCAATAAACGGGTCTTCGCGGTAATGTCGTGTCACGGTATATCCGCTTCAAAAGCGTTTCTTTAAGACCGAACAGGCTGATCTTTATAGTGCTTATATAAATCCCGCATCTCTGATAAAAATTTCAATCGCCGCGGTTGGTCAGTTTCATCGGAAGTTATAACCGGTTTCGGACAAAGAACACATTTAACGGAGTCAAAAACTGATAAGAGATCCTTATAAAAGCAAAACTTTTATTGAGAAGAAAAGTCGAAAAAGCTTTTAGATGCCACAGAAGTAAATTTAAAGAACGATTGCTAAAGTTTGACTAAATGTTTAAATATGCTTTCCAGAATGTATACACGCAAAACTGGATTATTGCTTTTAGAAAAATGGCTGGAATATCCGTTGATGGATCTAACACAAAGATCACGTCGTTCAGATCCGTCCACGAAAGCTTGCTTTGTATTTGGCTTGATAATTATATTTCTACGGTTCCGGAAGCTTTCGGACGAATTAGTCTTGAATACACTTTTTTCGACAATCAAGAACAATGTATGACATTTGTTGAAGAATCTTCAGATAAAACAATTTTTTTGATAACATCTGGTAAATTTGGACAAGATATTGTGCCAAAAATACATGGTTTAAAACAACTGAATACAATTTTCGTGTATTGCGGCAATATTGAGACCAATAAAACATGGTCAGCAGAATTTGAAAAAATACATAATATCTATGATGATTTACATCCACTAGCGAAGGATATGACAAAACGTATTGCACAGTATTATAGACAGTTAGGTGATAACTTCGAACAAAATGGCGATGAAGCTGACTTAGCTATAGATTGTTATATGTATGCTCAGCAAATGTTAGCTGATGTTGATGTTGATGCTGAATTACTGCTCAATGACTTAGAAAACAGAATCAATAATCTAACAAGGACGACAAATCAAAACCAAATTTCAATTACCCAAAAGTCTGCAGAGGTTAAAAGTATGTTTAAAAATTTGTTGTTCTACGCCCACCAGCTTGTTGCCTACAGCAGAAGTTTTGGAACTGCAACCTATTATTTCAAAGATTTGTCAAATGCGCAGGCTGGAAAAATCGGTTTTGAAAAGCCTTCTAATACTCATTCGAAAGAGCATCAAATTCTGATCAAGAGAATGTCCTTTAAAATATTTTAAAAAATCGGTGTAGTGTTGAGAGCGCGGTCGACATTTTCGATTTTTGTCGAAAAAGGGGCTCAGGGTCAGAGCTTTTTCTCACTAACAATACGTTGCTAAGAGTTGCTATTAATAATAAGTATTCTACCTTTAGTACTACTATCAGGGGCTGGTGAGTTCCTAGACTTATTGATTCTACAATTTTATCCAGAATTTAGCATAGTTAAAGCAGAATTCAATGTTCCAATATGAAAAGAGAAATTTGAATAAGGAGAGAAAAAGTTCTGAATTTAGCAATCGTTTTGAGCGTAAATTCTGACGGGATGTTTCTTAGTACCTCATTGACTATTTGTGTGTACGTCCGTCACACTCCCTGGTCACTATATGTACGTACGTCCGTCACACCGTCACATTGACTATTTGTATGTACGTCCGTCACACTCACTGGTCACNATATCACAACCCCCCCAAAAACTCCCCAATTTCCCCACCGCTTGTCCCCCTACATCGGCCCCGGGGTTCTCCCCACCCCCCACCCACCCCCCCCCCCCCCCCCCCGACTCCTCCGACACTGCAAAGAATTCTGGTGCCTATTTCACTAAATTCTGCTAGGTGTGATGGATGTACACACGGACACACACGGAGATATACTCCAGTAAGAAAAATAAGCTGAGTGTATAGGTTCTGAATTCTGCTGGGTGAAAAATTCTTACTGGAGTATATCTCTGTCAGAATTTAGTAACCCACTCTTGCTTTAATGGCACGTTTTAAATCGTGTAGACAACAAAGAGACTTAGAAAACACACTTCTTTACAAAATGCACAACTGGAAGACTAATTGATCATATGACTTATCAAGTCAATAGTCTGATACAGATTCTGATGAACTGTAGGAAAAAAGTCTAGACCTAGAATGATCCAAACACCAACATTGCTTACATTACCAAGCGTCAAAAAGAAATCTAGTATCGCCCGATTCATCTAGACCACTAGATTTTTATTCGATTGCAACTATTGGGTAACGACATGGGAAATCTAGTAACTGGGGAATTGCTAGATTTCTTCTAGTTGCAATGATCAATTTATCATCCGATAAATGATCGATTTAACTATTTCCAGTTACACATGCAGACACATCTGGTTAGAAGTCCGTTTTCTAACTAGTAATCGAGATGACGACTAGTGGTGTATCGCCCGATTACAGACGAAATGTATCTAGATTTTTCTCATAGCTAATGTTTGTTTGGGAAATTTAGGGTACAAATGTTTGCTAAATTCTGGTGGAATGTATCCTAAATTCTCATGAAAGGCTAGACTAGTCTCACTAGAGCTTAGCCACTGCTGATCAAAGTGGTATGTGTACCAACAGTTTGAGATTTATACATAGAGGACAGTATATATTCGAAAATTCACAAAAAATCAAAAACAGGCTAAAGTAAACAATATTATATGGCGTGGTACCAAAAGCAAATTGAATGCAAATTAGTGGTTAAGAATCAGCTTCTTAAGCCTTACTGAATGGTATATTTTTTATTTCTGCATACCACTAACGATCGCCAAGGGTTTGAACAACTCTTTAAACAACAAACTTTGAAGAACATTTTTGTAAAATGGCGGGTTTTTACCAATTATGAGATAATAAATTCCCTCCCTATTCTCGACTATTAGTATGCATATTTCTAAGTAGCACAGACATAGAACTATCTCTGATAATAGATCTGGAGATACATTATTTGTAGTCTTAGGAAAATCTCCCTTCGGAGCTAGCAGGTTTGCGGAAATATTCTAAACATTTATCGTTTTCTCGGCATTAAACTTCAAAACACACATCAGATTCGTGATCTATCGGAGAAACCACATCGAATGGCATATTATAGACAAATGTCTCTTGAATAAAAAAGTTCATCAAAAATTTTCATCCATCTCAGGCACTTTTCAGCAAAAGACATTTTTTGCTCGAAATACTGAATTTTTGGCATATTTGTGTATACTGGCACCAGGAATCTGTATCACACTGAAGCAAAACATTTCTGGACAGAAATGTTTTTTTTTCTGAAAAATGCGTGAGTTTATATGATTTTTGAAAAATGTCGATGAAAGTTTTTATTCAAGAGACATGTCAGCTCACCTATCCTTCGGTGATCTAAATAATGGAGAAACTGTGGAAACTAGGTCTATCCAGACCTGTTAGTGGATGATATCACTCAGCGAAGAGATAAGAGGGACCACAGTAATAAAATAAGTAAGGCGAATTTAGCATACACAAATAAAAATACTAATTAAATCTAACATACCTTTTTGTAATTATAATAATTATTTTTTTTTATTTTTTATATTTTTTTGTTTAATCCCGTGTTGTTAATTTAATGCGAATAAGATACTAAATGACTAATGTCGTAAGTAATTACGATTAACGATAATAATCAGATGAAATAGATGGGAGATCGATAGAAACGAGAAAGAAGATCAAAATATTCAAAAGAAAATGGCCAGGCCCCCAACTGTCAGCTCTCCTATCCTTCGGTGAGTCTAAATAATGGGGAAACTCTAGAAAGTCGGTCTACCCAGGCCTGTTAGTGGATGATATCACTCAACGAAGAGATAAAAGAGACCACAGTAATAAAATAAGTAAGGCGAACGAGTGTGTGGATGAATACTAGTGATACTACGAATATATTTGAAAAAATGCAAAATACGAATGGCATGAATAACAATTCAGACTGAAAAACTAAGAGATTAAATATATAACACGAGAAGAAAGAAAACTAGAACGAAAATGAACATACATATAATCTATATGTGTAGTAAAGGAAAACTGAAAAATAAAAGTAAAATAAACACAAAGAAAACCAGTCTATGACGAAAAAAATGAATGTATATATTCACGAAAAGAAAATGAGTACTGACTAACCTTTCAAAGAAAACTAATTGTCGTGTGACTAAGTGGAAATAAAGAAATAAAGAAATAGTAAAGAAAGAAGACTCGAAAGGATCTGAGAACGAGATTTGACTAGACCTCTAGCTACTAGAGTCGAGTGAAGAATCCTTACAAGACATTTGTTCAATATGCCATTCGATGCGGTTTCTCCGGTAAATCACAAATCTGATGTGTGTTTTGAAGTTTAATGCCGAGAAAACGATAAATGTTTAGAATATTTCCCCAAACCTGCTAGCTCCGAAGGGAGATTTCCCAAGGCTAGAAATAATGTAATCTCCAGATGTATTATCAGAGATAATCCTAAGAGTGTACTAATCGACAATATAAGCGGCGATGTCTAGTTTTAGGAAAACAGGTTTTTATAGAAGCTGAAAATTGACCAAAATCGTCATTCTTGTTTAAACTCGCTTCCATACATTCCACTTTGCTGATCTAACGAAGTATTTTGAACAAATACACTAGAATTCAAAACGTTAGAGATTTGGTAGGTCATTTGCCGAATCAGTTCACGACTAAAGCTGCGATGATCACCTAGTTCGACTTTTGCATTTTCTACTCAGTATCGCTTATCAAAAAACACCGGAAAAAATACATGACTACTATGTCAGTTTATTTTTGTTTTAGGAAGAGAGCGCCATGCCGAATTAGAGAATATTCGTTCAAATAAAGAAGATATAACTGTCGTTTGGCTTGATAAAACTCTCACGCGATCAAATGCATATATATATAGAGACCTGATAAATAAGATCAATGATACAACACATTGTTACTCTGATTATCAAGAATGTTTGGATGCCATTAAAAAGCTTCATGAAAGAATATTTCTTATCTTGTCAGGTTCATATGCAGAACAATATCTATCTGTATTTAATTCGTTAGATCAAATAGATTCAATATTTATTTATTGTATGCAACGTGAAAAATATTTAGCTTTACGAGATGAACATGCAAAACTAGTGGAAGTTTACGATACAGAAAAAGATCTCATCGTTGGTGTGCATCACAGAACCGAGTTGAGAACGTATGCAAATTTCTATTTTCTTGATATTCGTTCACAGCAATTAACCAGACAAACGGCCTTATTTTTGTGGAATCAATTATTGCCATTAGTATTGAAGGAACAAACAAGCGTCGGTGAAACAAAACATAAAAAATTACTGGAAATTTGTAGAGATTATTATCGTGATAATAAACGACAATTAGCTTTGATTGATGAATTTGAACAGAACTACTGCGCTTTAAAATCAATTGTTTGGTATTCTAAAAGTTCATTTGTACATAAACTTGTTAATAAAGCATTACGTACACATGATCATGAAAAATTAAATGCATTCGGTTATTATATAAATGATTTACGTCAACTGCTGTTGGAATCATGTAAACACTTGAAACAAGCTAAATTGAAAGTCTACCGTGGTTTGACAATGTCAATGAATGAAATAGAAAAGTTAAAATTGAATATTGGTAATATTATTTCATTTAATGGTTTTCTATCAACAAGTCGAAGTCGTGACGTAGCACTTGTTTATTCTGGACGATCAGCAAATAAAGAATATTTGAATAGTGTTCTATTTGAAATTGAATGTATATTAGTCAATCAGTCAGTCGTTGTTGCTGATATAGCTGACGCTAGTGAATATCCTGAAGAAAAAGAAGTTTTATTTGATATGGGTACTGTATTCGAAATACAAATGATGGATTATGATAAAAAAACTAAATTATGGATATTTCAATTGTGTATGACGAAGAACCAGTCAACGAAAATGGTTAGAACATTCGAAATTGTTCAAGATTATATTGATCTGGCTAAAAAACAATTCAATGAAGATAATATAAGATTATTGTTTGCTAAACTAATGTGTTACCTTGGTGAATATTCGAAAATCGAAGAATATTTTAAACAAATATTAAACACATTACCCGAAAAACAAACTGATATTATCCATTTACTTGTTCGTGTAGCGGAAATACAACAAAAAAATGGAAAGTTCGATCAAGCTTTAGAAGGTTATAAAAATATTTTAGACAAACAATTATGTCATCCTGACATCGGACTGACTTATTCAAAAATTGGTTCAATATATCTTGTAAAGAATGACTACCAAAACGCGTTAATCAGTTTAGCTAAAGGGCTAGAAATACAAGCAAAATGTTTACCATCCTATCATCCAAATTTGAATCAAACGTTAGCACAACTTACACAAATTCAACATAAAATGGGTATGTCATCAACCACGTTCACGTCTCTTTCCGATAAATTGACGATAAGGATGTTGTATGGTTAGCTAAATGGTTGTAGGTCATGAGTCACAAAGGCTGTCCCACAGCCATATTTGGGATCAGCATCATCGACCCACATTACTTTTAATACAAATCGTTTTATCACTTAAGGAATTTTCTAATCAGAACCATTGCATGACCAATCATACACAATCAACTTTCACTAGAGTGAAATTTTTTGGGTTATTTCAATTTTCCAAAAGCTGCGAAACATTTTCCTGAAAGACACATTTTACCGCTGTTTAGTGTTTTGCATGCTGCTTCATTCCTTTGTAATCGATAACCTCATAAATTTTACTGTGAATGCTAGACACAATAGGCTACAACATGACGTAACTCCAGATTCTAGTTCCGTTTCAAAATCATACGGCGTGCAGTTAAACTATGAAAAGGTAGCGTGGCCCGCTGATTTTTTCAGGATAAATACTAGAAAGCTAGTTCTATCGAACAATCAAAGCAGAATTTTGGCATCTTTTCAAATGATGGTGATAATGGAAAACACGTTTTTACAAAATATTCGGAAAACCACTTGAGCGGAATATATTTTTTGCACTAATATGGAAAGACAGGACAAACGATTCTCTACAAAATAAGAGGTCTTCCAGATTTGGAAGAGTTTCGTTAAGAAATTACATAATTTTTACTAAAGATATGAGGAGAAACGGCAAAAAATATCATCGAAAACTATGAAGCTCACAGCGCCTCAACTGAATGTCTGCCTGAGCTGGGAGACGTGTAGTTTTGTAGAGAATCGTTGTCTTCCATGCTAGTGAAAAAAATATATTCGGCTCAAGTGGTTTTTCCGAATATTTTGAGAAAACGCGTTTTCCATTATCTTTATAATTTCAAAAGATGCCAAAATTCTGCTTTGATTGTTTGATAGAACTAGCCTTCTGATATTTATTCTGAGAAAATCAGCGGGCCACGTTACATTTTCATGGTTTTCAAAACTGCGCTCCGTATGATTTTGAAACGAAGAGATAGCTAGAATCCGACGTCTTAAAAACAAGTCAAAAGTCTTAAAGATGTTTATAATTTTTTTGTGGAAGAAAACGATTTTTTGCTTGTAGATCAAATGAGTTATATTAAAGTGAAAATTAAAAACCATCCGTGTTGAAAAGATGTACTTCTCGTTACGCTTGGTGAAGCCATTTAGCTTCTTTTTCGTTGTGCATTTCCATAGGTTTTGATCAAGACATAATTACAATGAACTCAAAATCAGTTTACGATACTGCTGATATTTGTGTTCCAGATATTGGTGAGATATTAAATTCTATATGTATTTCGACTTGATCATTTATATTATATTCTAGATGGTGTAACATATGTCGAAATATCAAATACTGATTCAGTTAAAACAGCAGAAATATTGTCGATCACTGATCCGAGAGAACACATGATGGGTATAGCGAAGTTTATACTTCATTTATTTGAGATACCCTATAATTGGATTTTTCAGTTGTAGATGATGTACACCCAGTACTATGCTTCGTACTTGATTCAACTACAATACAAAGTATAAGAGCACATGTCAACACATTTGAGGAACAATATTTTATTTACAGGACCGAAACTGTAAATAGAATACAATCAGAAGTGGCAGACAAAATTGTATTCTTTGTTATGCTAGCAGCTGACGAAGTAGCTGACCAATTATTAAAAAAATTTGAAACTATGAAGGAAACTTATTCTATTTATATTTATACCGACTCACCGGATATTGTTGTTGATCATAAACCATGGTCAAAACAGAAATATTCGAAGGTAAAGTTAATGTGTAATACATTAGATCATCTATTCTTTAAATTAAAACATGATCTTGCACAATATTACCAAGATATCGGCGAAAAGTATATTGAATCGAAGAATTATAGTCAAGCAAAATTGTACTATAATATATCAACAAAATATTATTCCCAACTTAAAGAATATACAGAGATAACTATAAAAGATTTATCTGTTAGAGCGACGCAATAATCATTCTTCAAGATTTCTTAAACGATTAGATTGAGAACGTAGAAGATGGCTTAGCAGCGAAAGCTTTTTGACATTATAGTATGATATTCGAAACATGCTCAATATATTCTTTAAGATTGGATCGAAGAAAACTTGCATCACAACTTAGTTAAATCCAGTTTTTGCATAGATAGCTATTCTAAAGCAAATTGACGCTTGGACATCGCTTCTGAGATATGTCTGTATCTTGTATTAATTTATTAAAAAAGGAGTATAAGAATTTGGAACATTTCAACCAACTGCAAGGGATAACATCGTTTCTTTCACATTTTAGCCATGCTGGCGCTTTAAAATTCCAGTTGAGTTATACCAGAAATGGTATTTCAGCTTAGTCACTTCAAACCTGCACTCCTCTTGTCTGCAGACACTTTTTTACGCTCTCACTGTTCCCTTTTTGTAAAAGTTATCGCGATTTTTTCATTGAATAAGTTCTTAAAATATAAATGTTGTCCTTATTTTTTCAATAAATATTAAATCAACAACTTTTCTTTTATATCGTCTAGAGTTTAGTTTTGCAGTTTTTCAATATAATTTCAGCTCTTCACTGTTTTGAATGGTTCTGATTTGTTTTGTTTTAGAAACCAAACATATAGACTTTTAGTTTTCGACAGAAATGTGATATTTATGTATATTGTACCTTAGTTAAATAATATTTTAGTTTATACTGAATGTTGCATATTAGCTGAAAACGCATAAAAGTAAGATAAACTTTAATTTTGTAAAGAAAATTCTATAAATATGCAATTTTCTTATTTGTACTAAATTCTGAAACAACGAACATCAAAGAAAAACGAATGATCGTTTGCGCTTTCCTCTCTCCTGACTCTAACTGTAGTTTCGTTTAAATCATGCAAGCTTTAAAAGATTTACTTCTGTGAGACTCAGAAAGGCTCGGGGAAGACATGATTGATGAGCTATTTTTGTGTAATTGAAAAGACAATTCAGGAAAAGAGTATAATTAATCAAAAGACGGGTTTGAAGATCCTAAAGAAATCGACCCCTTCTGAGCTTGTTTTTATATCTACACAGCTGAATAGAGAATTCAATTTTACGTATTTCTCCATATGTTGAAATCTTAGAAATCCATGGCCTTTATAATGCTGAATTACTATTAATAATTTTTCTTCGGCATATAAAGCGAACAACGGGATTTCTTGTGTACACAAATCGATAGAGCTCGTTGAACTGCTCAAGAAAATTTGTACATAAAGGCTTGGAAATAAAAAGAACTATGATTTCAAATCACAAAACGCATTTTCATCACTAACAATATCATCATCCCTGGTATATTTCGTATTTTCCTTAGTCATGCAACCTTCAACAGCAATTTATTCGTAATATAATCGATGGCCATTAAAAAATGCTACAAGAATATGTAAAAAAAATAGTTTAAAAGCATGTACTGGTGAGGATATTTATCTATCAAACTCAACGTAATGTAGAGATCAGCATGTCTTGACCGTTTTCGACGCTTTTTCACACAAAGGAAACTTCAACCACCAACCATTCTTAGTGCAAATCGATAGACGTGAAAAGTGCTACAGAAATAGAACAAAATTATCGCTTAAAAAGTTTGCCCTGATATCTTTATTTTCGATACAAGTTGAACTGTACATCAGAAAATCACGTTGTCTCACATTTTTCGACTTTTTCTCATCAGAATTCCAAAATAAACGCCAGATGCATGATCCACGTAAAATGTAGGTGTCGAATACCATGCTTGACTCCAGTTTTTCGATCAAAAAATTTTCATCAGAAATCTCGAGCCTCCAGACGATTTTCCAGATTTTTGTTTTTTATTTTTGTTATTTGTGATCAAAGGTTCTAAATTTTCGATGAAACGTTTTTGATCGGAAAATTAGAGTCAAGCATGTCATTCGACAGAATTTTATGTAGATCACGAATCTGGCGTTTATTTTGGGATGGTGATGAGAAAAGGTCAAAAAAAATGAGATAGCGTGATTTTCTGATGTACATGTAAACGTTTGATCTGCCTTTTTTTAACAAATAACAGTGAAGACATGATTTGGATGTCTTTCAATTCCGTTTTTCATCGTATATCTAGCAGTGACCGAATGAATTTTAGCTACTGTTTTAGTCAAGAGAGAGAAATAATTAAATGACTAACTAGATGGACAGCAAGATGATGCTGGTGGAAAAAAAACTCTTTTCACCCTTTGGTTTACCTGTTTTCGCTTGGGAACAGAGAATAATGGAAACGTGACCTCTCTAATAAGTCATTGGAAATCGAAAAATTCGAGTGAGTCGATTCTCCCTCTAATACGCCTTCGTCCTTTAATTAAAAATGTTTTTGGCTTTGTTCATACGAAAAACGCATCAATTTTATAAAATGTAGCACGCTTTGAGAAGATATGATATTTCGATTAGTTTATTCTGGACGGACTTTATTCAACTTTTCTAGGTAAACTGACGTTGGTCCATTTAAAAATCGACGGACGTGAGGGATTATATGGCTGGAACACATCCATACAATGCTTTTGATGAAGATCAGAGAATCTTTATCCTTGATCTAGCAAACATATTCAATAATCCCACACAACAATTACGGCCATTTTACAGGTATTGCTATATATGTCATAATACGAACCAATGTCGACAATATATTGAAAACACATTGAACATAACATTTGTTGTTGTTATAATATTCTATAACAATGCACAGATAACACAGGATATACAACAATTAATTCATACTGTTATACAAAACAATCAACAAGTTGATTCGTGCCATATTTTTTCTAATGTTAATCACAATTGGTGGGATCAATTACCTCGCTCAAAGAAGTTTCCATCAGCAAATTTGATTACAAATACGACAGTATTGAAAATTCGGCAAATATGTTCAATGGCATGTGATGAGTTCATTGATGATTATACAGAAAGGGCTGCTGATAATCAGAGAAATCAGCAATATGTGGAAGCACAATCATTATATGATAAAGCACACGAGAGACTTTTAGCTGTTATCGAATTTAACCAAAGCAGGTTAGCGTTTATTGATCAGGCACAAGAAATAATATCAGAACGTCTTTCTAATTGAGGAAACCACATCGAAAAAAACTGACCATTTAATAGAATTCTCTTTTTGACTAATGTTCATTACCATTAAAACTTTTTGAGAGATTTATTAAATGACCGGTTATAGAGTTTTTTCATTGTTTATTAAATTTGTTTTATCCTTTTGTACTTTGCTATATAAATTCTGATCGAAAGCTCATGTTGCTTTCACGCGCTTTCGAAACCAAGATATTTTCTTATTGGTATTCCTGTTTTTATTCCAAACCCTCTAAGTCCTTCATTTACCGCTGTTTCTGAGGAGCATCTTACCTCAAAGCCATACAACATTCAATTATCATAGAATTCATTGCTTTAGGCAAAAGTTGTGTTGGAAAATTTTAAAACTCAGTGAATTTTCTAAGTGTATCTCAGCAGATACATGTGAAACATAGGATCCGTAGCTCAGTAACCTGGAAAAAGAGATATTTTCTTGAAATATCTCGCGAAATCTTCTATAGTCTAAACGATTGGACATGTGTGCATCATCTCGTTTGTAAACTGTTTTGATAATTCCAAAGAACATATTTTCATTTCTTTCACACAAGGAAATTGCTCCACCTTTCTTAAGCCATCCACCACAAATATCTACCCAAGTACACCGTTTAACCATTGAATCCAAGGGGAGAAAAGCGCACTTCAGCCACTTCGTGGAATAAATCACACTCTACCGCACTCCCCATTGGGACTTTTGAGAATTAATTCGAACTAATCGAAAAAGTCTCATGTTAAATTAGGTCAAATTAATTTTTAATTGATTTAACTTGATAAACTAAGTCGAATTGGTTAGAACTTAATTGATTTGAATTATTTTACCAAGTTAAATCAATAAAAACTTAATTTTTAATCAGAAAAAAATAAATTTAATATGAGACTTTTTTAAATTAATTCGAATTACTTTCCAAAAGTTCCAATAGGTCTGGCACTCCGTATGATGGTCCGAAGTGGCGAAATGTGTTGTTTTCTTTTAGAATAAAATAGTGATATTTCGCTCAATGCAGATGCTCGTTCAACTTAAAACAACTATGGAAGATATCATATATTTCATAAACAAATATACAAAAAGCTTTTCATTTTTAATGCTTTACTCGTCTCGACTACTAGCGTTAATCTATTTGATGATAAACGAGTATTGTTACCAGTTAATAACCAACACGCTGTTTGTTTATGAGGAAATTTATGTTCGTCATTAATTTTCATATCGAAGTAGAAATCACTCAATGTCAGATTGATTGTTTCCAGTAATTGGGTACACAGAAATTTTTCGTTTTTGCTCTTAATTCCTCATTTAATTCTGTTTCATTTCCACTATCACAATCACTTTCACTTTTATCATCACCATGCTGTTCATTATCCGTTGTTTACACATGACGACGTAAATGATCCGAATAGCGATCTGCACTGTAAACTTGAAAATAAGTTAAAAGAAAATAAATAAAGATTTTTAGCTTGTCCATATAAGGTGCCGGAAAGATCTGCTATAGCTGACAAGTCGAGCTTTTCTTTGAATGTCGTATCATCTTTCTGCGGATTGTATTCTTCTTCATCATCATCATGATCGTTCTCCCCCTCCGTACTCATAGTCTTCAGTTCACCTTCTTCGATTTCGTCTTCGAAAGTTTCAACGTCCTTCACTTCCCCTTCTTTTCGCGTTACTGACGAAGCAGCTGCCGCAGATAGAGCGTGGGCTTTTTACTTTTTGTGTTTAGGCATGATGATAGGATAGGACAGTTAGGGAATGTATAGACCTTATAGTAAGCTGAAGTGGTCAACTCACTTTGGCAGACTGGCTCTAAGTAATGTGAGCGAAAGAGAATGGGAGAAAGGAAGAGAGAAAGAGAGAAGCAAACGAAACCAATAAATAAGACCGTAATAAGAACACTAGTAGAAGTAAGCAAGGTTCTTCCTAATCCAATCGGAACGGAAGGCTACTATTCAGTCTGATATTCTACTTAAAAGATCAGAAGAAGAGAGTATTTATGCGAAGAAGATAGCATGTTTTTTCGTCCTAAACATTTCAGAGTGATATGGAACGATATGAAATTTCGTGAAACACTTATTTGCGTCTCATAGTAGCGTACTACAAGCGAGTTTAGTTTGAACAGGTGAAAACCTTCTATTTCAAGAAAACAGACGATGTTTTCGTTTTTCAACTTGTTCTGCCGTTCGTTTGACTTAAAAAATTTTTGAAGCTCATATTCGTGATCAGCTCGGCGAACTCTATCTAGCCATGTATAATTCGACTAGATTCGTTTTTGTCACGGTACTTTTGAATTTCCGACACCTTACGAATTCAGCAGAGATTTTCTACTTTCTTGGAAACATGATTTGCAAGAAAATTCAAACCTTTTCCATAAAACGTGACTGGATTTTCTGGAAAATCAATTCAGCTTTTTTTGGAAAATCGTTGTTAATTTTTCAGTGATATCAAAAGCAATACTTTAGAAAATCAATCGATTTGGCATAAAATCAACGACGCTTTTTAAACTTCAAAATTCCCGGCGAAGTCGCATATGGACAACTTGAAAATCAAAAGCGGAATATATTTTTAAAGAAATTGAAACTCCAGAGCGATTTTTATAATCGTTCAGCGTCCTTCTTGTTTAAATGTTTTTTCGTTTTTTTCTTTACATGGAGTCCAAAAAAGATTTATTGAGAACAGTGAAGCGATGCCTTAATACAGGTAAATGAACAAGAAATGTCTCTATCTTTCCACTTCTTGGCAAATGTTAGCAAGTGTCTACAGAGAATATTCTCAAAAACCCGAAAAACGCTTGCTGGTTTTATAGAAAACCTCGATTTGACAAAAAACTAAGATCTAATTGAATACTCGGCGCCAGTCAGGCCACGTAGTTAGATGTCTAGTTTAAAATAAAACAAACTCGAACTCCGTAGCTTAAAGTATATTAAAAAATCTTGGGAAATCTCCCAAGAGTCCGATCATATAACCGGTGCATCTAGCCCTGCTGCTCATGTCACCTGTTTAATGCGACATTATATATAACAAATATGTATTAAAACATCTTTAATCATCAAACAATTAACATATGCCCCAAGCAAAAGTACTCCAGCCGAAATATCTAGCTGCAGCATCGGTCGATATTTTTTACTCTTTTACCTAAATATTCCAGCTGGAGCGTCGAGTTAGCTAACTGCATCGGCGATGTGTTGCCCAATATATTTGAATGCACCGAGTTCTTCCCCATGAAACTGTGAATTCACGAGCAGTGCTATCTAGCTGCATCGGGAGAAAAATTTATCTGCATCTGTATGCATCGACCAGTAAATTGACCGAGATGCACTGGACGATACTCGCTGTTTTTTGTGAGTCTGGGGCTAGTTGTTGACGTTGGTGGGTATTAGTGGGTGCTATTGGAAATAATACATTAAGTAACTATGATCTTGGACATGTGGGCGTTAGTAAGTCTTTTTTCTTTGTTCAAAAACCGCTGTAGAAACGAATAAAGTATCTTTGAAAGTATGATCCTCTAATCCAATATACTAAACATCGTGATGTAAACTAGATCATTAAAAAGTCGATCTAAAGCTACCGAAATAACATTCCCTTGAAACGATAAAATCTTTAAAAATATATTCATTCAATATAGTATATTGATTAAATATATTTTTAAAGATTTTATAGTTTAACTATTTGCTCTTCATATATGTGAAGTTCAGAACTTGTATCTGAAATGAGCTGAGAAATGATATATTCTACACTTGGTGATTTGGAAAGGATTAATCTAAAACTACATGCATTATTTCGTTAGAAAATGAGACTGAAATAAGAAGTGCGCCTTGTTAGAAAAGGGGTCATCACATGGAATCATTATAAAAAAGAGAGAATCATATCCGGATTATTGTGTCAACGGAGAGAGATCAACGTGGTTGGTGTTAAAGATCAGTTTTAAAAAAAGTATTTCTAATGATCCGAGTTTCATCCTACATTAGTTACACGATTCTACGTACAAGTCTCTCGGCATCACGTCCGAGACGCATTAACAGTAGGAATCCCTAATGCAATTACCATGATTGCAATATTTGTACAAGATGTTGCTGTAATACATGAGTCATTAGCGAATGTATCTGTCTAAAGCAAAAAGCTAAAACAAATGTTGCTTTGTAGGAGAAAAGATAGTGGATTTAGTTTTCCAGTTTACTACAAAGCTACGTTCATGTGTGCAAATCTCCATTCAAACAACATTGGTTTTGTGTTGTGGATAGCGCATATCGAGATGGTTAAGACACTGTGCTTTATAACGTTTCAAAAAAGTGTTTATGTGGGAGAGAATTGGGTGATTTTGAAGACAGTCCATTTTTGGAGAAATCGACGAATTTTCAAAAAAGTTCAGTTTTAGTTTCACTTTTGAATCATTGGCACCTTATTAACCAGATAACACAGTGTGATTATTTGGATTTCAAATATTGATCGGAAGTCCGTAGACGTTCTCTTTTTCTCTATGTGTAGTTGTTTTACTTCTTATTGTCAAGAACTTTTCCTTTTTGTCATGTTCACAAACTGCTTAGAAAATATATATTTTATAAGAGAAGGAATTTGCCTATAATAGTCTATAATATCCATTTATTCAAAGTTCGATAGAAGCACTAGTGACTACTATCTATATTTACACATTATTTTCATGCTTATCTATTTTTTCTTGTATGATCCATCTTCCCAAACGCGGTTATTAAA
>CAJNOQ010004455.1:0-17472 GCA_905250885.1 Didymodactylos carnosus | reverse complement strand
ACAGTTCTATAAAAAAACAAAGAAAAAAGCTGATAAGACAAACAACGTACTTTAATATCGTTCACTGCAACATCGTTTTCAACATCAAGTGGAATTAATTCTGCACCACGTACGAATATTTGCATTTTTTTGTTTGTAAAAGTTTAAAAACACTTTTATCTACAGAATAAATACATGAATGTGAACAAAAGATCTAAAGCTACACATCAACTGCAACACAAAAATTGTGAAATTCCAAATGATTTAGTGAAAATAAGAGATCAGTGAGAATTTTTGCTCTTTGATAATACTTTAGACTAAAAATAATGCTTAGTTTATTTCTGAGAATAAATGACGAATACACCAGCTTCTTTTGAGTTTCATCAAAAATAAGTATAAAAAGGGCTGCAGAAGCAATAAATTTTGTAAATGAACATTGAACTGCCGTTGGACGTCAAGATAAACTACATGAGTTTGTCATACCCTGAAAAATAATCAAGTTGAATTCTATAGAACTTGAACCTCTAGCATTATAGTATGAGCATTACTTTTTCGAAATCATCACATAAAAATCAGCAGTAAAATGAGGAAAATTCTTATTCTGATTTGTCATATTTCGTTCCATTTATATGAAAATATTTCATCGTTATTCCAAAAAATCAAACTACGTCATATGATTGGTCTATTAGCCATTTTTTTTGGAAGGTGAGCTGCCCTGCAATTCTTTTTTCTGATTCCCTTCAAATTATTTTTCGATATTATTAAATGCCTCAATAATCACGAAGCCCAATGAAGTGGCAATGTCACCCACGTACGGTCTAACCGTGGATTTTTATTGTAGGTATATTATTCATTAACTTTTTCTCTTTCAAACATTTTTCTTGTTTTCAATACGTATGCTACACTATGCAATCGAAACCTTTTATGCATTGCATTTGTACGTTAAAGGAGATGACGGTTAAAGAAGGTAGTGGTTGTTGCCAAGGAACAAAAATGACTTTTTTTACACTAAACAGTTGTATTTAATAGTATCCTTCTGCCTCTTTACACTGTATCATTCACCTAAGTATTGACAAAAGATGCAGGGTCTTCCATTACTTCCTGGAAATAGTTTTCGAGACCCCACGGTAAGAAAAAAAGTTGTATTAAGGTTTTCTCGCTTTTATTGCTGTCGAGTAAGACACATGTATTAGTTTCCCATTCATTGTACCTTTTTCAACATTCATAGTGCCTATTTTCTCTATAAAACTAAGGCCGTAAATACTGGGCGTTATTATAACTTCCCTGCTTTTGAAAACTAGTTCGATGTGTTCCCTAGTATTCCAAACAGAGGAAAATGAAAGACTTTTTTCCAGCAACAAAACTTTCTTGAACAACTCTCTTTTATATGCAGCTACGTTGCTGTAGGACACGAGAGATTCAATGGGAATGAGTCCTAAGCGGCATGGCTAAGTTTGACGTTTTCAAACTTTTCGGTTAGTATCAGTCGCGCAATAACCATATATATCTGCATTTTTCACGTTTATTTTCTCATTTAATCCATCTTTAGCAAACAAACTTCCATGTAAGTCATACACTCGAACTGAAGAATGGACATCGTGTTACCAAATGGCCTCAAGTCGGATTAGGTATAGTCGAGATACTCTAACAATGGATTTTTTCTAAATACAGAGTTTGTCTTCTGTTTTTATAGGTGGTACTCGCATTAACTATAATCAGATTAGTGAGGACGAATTAGAATTACTTCGTAATTATCGTCCTGAGCTTATCTATGGAAAAGCCGTCGTGAATACACCCGACAAATTTGTACCAGCTACCCTTGCATTTGATAAAAAGGTAAATTTCTCTTATTTTATTTGAAATAATTTAATCGTTAAATGGATCTTTAGGTGTTACGATTTTATGGTTATTTCAAACAAACCGTTCCCGAAAGTCCAATTGAATATTATCGAGTTCGTCCTGTAAAAATTTTCTATTATCTGGAAGACGATAGTTTGGAAATACATGAAGAAGTTCAAGAAAACAGTGGAATTCCTCAGGTATAATAGTGTGGTAGTAAAGTACATAGTTAAGATATTATTTGGCTATTTATTATTTTGTTCAGAGAGATAACGTCTCTGATTAATGTCAAAAAATAGATCTTTTGCTATATGTATGACGTTCATGTTTGCTGATTGTTTTTTTTGCATCTGCTATCTACAAAATGATTAATTTAAGGGTAAATTAGTACGTCGTCATCGATTTCCAAAAAATGATCAAGGTGAAACATACAACTGGAGAGATTTAAACCTTGGTCAAAATCTTGCCGTTTATGGTAAAGTATTTCGCATATGTGATTGTGACGCATTCACTAAAGTATGTCGGAAGATTATCTTGTAGCAGTATGACAATTTGTGTTATTCTATAAATTAGGAATGGCTCGAAAGTGAGGGAATCACTGTTCAATCCTCGGAACCAATTCCACACGATCCATATTTAACAAAACGTCGTCAGACAGCTGAACTGAAAACGTATAAAACAAAAAATGAATTTGATAAATTAAAACAATTTGTTGAAATGGATAATAAAGTGTTACGGTTTTATGCTGTATGGGACGATCAAAATCAAATGTTTGGAGAAAAACGTCAATTTATCATTCAGGTAAAGTCAAGACAATTATCGCATCATAGAATAAAAATCTTAACATTTTCTTTTTCTTTTGTCTAGTACTATCTTGTCAACGATACGCTAGAAGTTCGTGAAGTTCATAAGGCAAACGACGGACGTGATCCATTCCCGATTTTAATAACTCGACATAAAGTACCAATAGATCGTTATAACATCAAAGGTAAATGTCAGATTACTTGTTTGTCTCATACCTTTCATATTTGATCTATAGGTACATTTCCGCATATATTTCTGGAATTAACCAACACCGAAGTTATCGACTATTTTAAGCCAAGTGATCTAATGATTGGAAAAAGTGTGAATATTTACGGCCGAAATTTTCTCATTTATGATTGTGATGTCTTTACAAAAACATTTTTTCAAAAAAATTTTGGTATTACAAATTTTGATCCGATCAATATTGAATCACCACAAGTAGAACACGCTAAAATGGTATATTTGTCTGTTAAAATGACAAGAAGATATATATGATCACTAATAATTTACTTTTTTTCTAGGAAATACCACCATTTAATGGTTTTGGTAGTTTGGAGGATTCACTACAAAATTGTCTACGGTTACAGCCAGATCGTCCGAAAAAAGATTATGTTAAACTAATGGAGAATGAACATCGAGTTTTACGTTATGAAGCCATTTTGGTACTTAGATTATTGTTAGTAGTTTAAAAAAAAATGTTAACAGAAAATATTGTTTACAGGATAGTCCACGAGAGACAGATCAACTTCGACGTTTTGTTATTAGTTATCGTTTGGCTGATGATTCAATCTCTATTTATGAGCCGTACGTTATTCATTTTATAAATTAAATAATAATATATCACAAATTTCTTGTCTGTTTTTGAATGTACTTATTCGTTCTGTTTTTGAATACTTTAGTCCAGGAAGAAACACTGGAATCATAGGTGGACGATTTCTTGAAAGAACAAGAGTATCGAAACCGGGTATTTAGTGTTAGTAAGTTATCGTGAGTATAGTGTAAAATATTTGAATGTTTGTTTTAGGTTCAACACCTCAACAACCTCTCTATTATGGTCCACAAGATTTTTATATCGGTGCTATTATTGAAGTTTTTCGTCGTCGTTTTGTTATAAAAAGTGCCGACTTGTTTGTATTGAAATTTGCTGAAGAACATCCAGAACAATTTTCACCACAAGTGATAGAATCATTACGTCAACATTTAAGTGATACGAGTGGCCGAGTGGATGCACGTTCAGCATTAGCTATTCATGTTCGGCGACAGTAAGTTGTTTTACCTGCTGCTAAGCATATATGTTAAACATCGGTTGATTTTTGTGTAGACCTGGTGATTTTATTCGATTATATGCTGAAATTCGTAACAAATTGAAACATATGCGTGTAACAAATCACGAAGAAATACGTCAAATGTTTTTAAGATATGATAAAGACCGAACGGGATATATAGTGAAAGAAAATATTGTCGATTTATTCCGACAATTACATTTGCCATTGGAAAATGACATAATTGATGCTGTATGTACTATATGTCTCTTATATGTTTAAGTGTGTTAGACATTGTTCGCTCTTATTTTAGATGATAGCTGAATGCACAACGAATAGTGAAGGAAAAATTAACTTGTATGATTTTTTACGATTTTTTGATAATTAGAATCTGCTCAATATTGTGGACGCTTGTCATCATCCATTTACCGATATATTGATATGTCTATAATGTGATAATTGGATGATAATCAACATCTTTGATAAATTGAACTGTGATAAAAAATGTTGCATCATTTTATGCAAGATATTCATCTTCATAATACTATCGATATAAGCATTGTCTTCGATTTTTAACTGTATTGTATATCTTTTTTCTTTTCTATGTCGTCCAGTGATCGTTATAACATTTTGTTTTTACCGTTTATGAAACTGTCATCGAATGTTTTTCGTTTTCTTTTAGTTTATCTCAATATTACTCCACTTTAATAACTGAAAGAATGAAATGGAAAGTTATAAAAAAACTGTCAGGGAAACATATCGGAATCGGACAGGAGGTAATAATAATTATAATAACAATAATCATTGAGGGAATCAGGCAAATTTGATTTGTTATCAGTTTATCATTCAAAGTAGAGGTAATAAAACGATTTGTTATGTTACTCGACTCGAGTAGTTCGTAGGTTCTTCATCAGGGATCAAGTCTGAAAAAATTTATTAAGTGAAAAATATTTATCTGTTAACGCTGTGTTAAGCATTATGAAAAGAAGGAGTGATTAACGCTCTGTGATCGGCCATATTCCTATGAAAAATTGACTTAAACAGCAAATACAAAACTAACTAAATCGATAATAACTTTTTTAAACATTTTACGTGTTTTGCAATTAAGTTCTTAAGATTTCAATCTAATATTTTCGACTGGGTTTGAAATAAGAAAGATTACCTAAATTAATGTGTAAACTCATAAAATCAGTAAAGAATGCTTTCTTTTCTCTTTTACTCGATCCATTATCCGAGAAGTGTACGTTTTCAAATGTTTTCTGCTCTTGGGCAGCTGATTCAAGTTTCAAATGCAGCTGGAGATGAAGTTTTGTAACCGTTTAATACCAATTACATTTTTAAAAAAATTATCAGTGTTCGAACCACCAACCATTTGTATCGTCAGCAATTCACTACTATCATCTTCAGTTAATTTTTTTGTCTGTAAACTGTCAATTGCTTTCTGTTGCTTTATTCTTTTCCATGTAAAATCAGACTGTACGGAATTAACTAACCGTATTCTTTGCAATATAATAAGAACATACTGAACGTTTTTGTTTAACATAATTACCAGTTAAGATTGTTTCTGAGATTGTCTAGAATAAAAAGAAGTTCTTAAAAAAGGAAGAATACCTTGCCTTATGGCTCCCGGCACCCGTGTAGGGTGATGACAATTGTCGGTTTCCACAAACCAACATCCTTCCTACAGTTAGTTCATAAGCTTCTGATATGAACATTCATATTGTTATTAGTCATAGTCATCAGTTGCAGCTCTGATCAAAAGACTAGCCTGACGTAGAGTTTCTTTTGCCCAATTGCTTGAGCACACTCACCAATTACGTACTAGATTTCTAAAAACCAAGAAAAACCAAGAGAAACTATATAGTACGTCATAAGTAGTGAATACACTGTCGGAAGAGTGATTAGAAGTACTAATGACATAAGTAACTTGTCCTATGTTATTACACGACTTGATCCTCTCACGAACAACATAACCACCAAATCATGATATGATGTCTGATAAAATAGATTAGAGTATCTTGCCATAAGGAGACGGCAACATTAATAACCGTCTAACTTTAATAGTTTGGTTATATTTTCTGTAGTTCAGTAGTTCAGAAAATAAATTTTATATAAAACACCAAATAGTATGCAACGAGGTATTATGAAACAGCTTTGCTCTATCTATTACGAGATCATTATCTTATTAAAACGTCTTGTCCATTTATTTTAAAAAAACGAAATGCTATTGTCGTCTAACACCAAAAGACTTTTTTGTTTCGTTAAAGACATGAAAAATTCGTTGATTTTATCTTCTTGCAGTGTTATGAACGAACTGTTGAACATAGTCGGTTAAAGCACTTTATTTTACTTGTTTGAATGGAATATTTGAGCACACCAGCGGAATGAAAAAATCTGTTGTTCAATTGCACATGAAGGATATATTGATTGTTTTATTCTAAATACAAACTATTATCTTGTTCATTTAAATATCTGAACTATATCATAAACAATGAAAAATAACAGGTATAAAACAAAGCGAAAAAAATGACTCTGAGCATATAATCACATTAATCAAACAAATATAATGTCACTTAATAGATTTGTTCGGATGGTAATTTTGGCATATTTGGTTTCATTTGCAGTTGATGAGAAGGTCTTAGATGTTGTAGTTGCTTTTGTCGATGTTGTTGTTGTTGTTGCTGTTGTTGCGTTTTCTGATTTTGATATTGCATTCGTGATACTTCTTTCAATTCAAACATGGAATCATATTTTGAGAGTAATGTACCTAATTCACTCGCTGGTGGATCATTATAGAAAAAGTCATGACTCATTGCTAAATCGGCATCAATACGCTGTTTTGGATCAAGTGTTAATAATTTATCAATAAGATCAAGTGTTGATGCATCAAAAGTATAAGGGTGCATAAGTTCCCGAATTTTTCGTTTTTCACCTTTTGGCAGATGAATTTGAGAATAAAGTGGAAGACTACCGAGGCCAGGCCAAACAGATGGTTCAATACTACCACATCTATAAGATATTAATTCCAATTGACGTTGTTCAGTATCGCCTAAAAAAGAAGAAAAAGATCGTTTCAGAGAATATCAGCAAACGGTTAAACTACCTTGTAAAATTGGTGTTCTGGTCCACAGTTCGCACATGATACATCCAACACCCCACTAAAACAACAACATAAATATAGTTAATTAACAGTTTAAAAAACAGTCCTAATATCTACCATATCAATAGCTGAACTATAATCTCTTTGGCCTAGAAAAGATAGTTTGAACAATATTATTAATTAGTCTGATTTTTCTAAAATTTACCTAACAGCAATTCTGGCGGACGATACCATAGTGTGACAACGCGACATGTATACCGATTTACTTGATTTTCTAAAAGAAAAATAAATTATAAAATAATTAAGTAAATAGATCATGGGTTTTGAATAGTCGAATTAAATATGTACTATTCTTTACATAAAAGATATAGAAAAGAACAGTACATATTCGTTTAACAGGAATTCTTACGTTTAGGTTGTTTTAGAACTCTGGCTAAACCAAAATCAGCCAATTTCAATAGACCATTACGTGTTAATAAGATATTAGCCGATTTAAGATCACGATGAATAATATCATTCTTATGAATATAATATAAACCTAAAACAAAAGGAAAACATTCTTTGGTGTTCGTAAAGGTACCCTTTTTTTACAAATATGAACTGTGCAAATTGTGTATATTATGCTTTTGTAAAGACCTTACGACTAGAAAGACAAGATCTTGTGCTTATTAAAAGGTTTTTTCTGAAAATACTTTTAGATCACCCAGTATCTGAACCAAATAAAATAACACTCTAAAATGAATACGTATTTTCCTAAATTTAAAAGGAGTTTTAGAAAATGAAATCATGCAGAAGAAAGCGTCGAAAAACTTTTCAAAGGGTTTCGGACGCTTTCTACCCTTTTTTACTCTCCGGAAGCTTCATTCGTTTCGCTTAGTCTCATTTTTTGAAAACCCTCTAAAAAAAAGGAGAATTTTCCATGTCTTTTAAAATAAAACGAACACTGTTCAAGAAAAAAATGGCATGGTTCGCAAATGAGATAACCACTTCACGACTGGAAGTACTCAGGACCATTTAAGATAATGGCTTTAGCTGTGCATTTTTACTGAAATCGTACCGGTCTAAAACCAAGAGGCCGGACCGGGTCGGCCGGTTCAAAAATCTTTTTAGACCGGTAAAAACCCGGCATGGTAGAAACCTGCAAAAAAACCGGCCAGTTGAGAACTTTTATCAGTAAAACTAAATATCTTTAAGGAAAAAGGGGTCTTCACTTATTTCTCTTAGTTGTTTTATCAAGTTTCTTCTGAATGAAGACGAGAAAAATGCTAAAAATTCTAAAAATGGTAAAAAACTGGTTGACACCGGCCGCTTTGAAAATTTTTCTAGACCGGCAACAGACCGGTCGGTTTGAACTTTCACATCGTACTGGGCCGGTCTGCCGGCTCGGTTTCAACTCTGATGTATTCGGAAACTATGTGAATCTAAAGTTTGCGTTAAAGATAAAGAAGAGATGATGGCAGAACTTGTTTAATCCTTTACCCTCCTTCCCCACGGTTCACTGGAGTGACCATTTGTAAAAATGTAACAGAAAAACAAAATGAAGCATCGAATCTAGAATCTTTTCAGTCTTGTTTCTGTCCCTTCTCCAGAATATCTCATCTGTAAATGTAAAATTACCTCTCCTGTTTACAAGAGTCTTTTTAACAAACACTTGTATGCCTTACCATTTAATAATTGTTGTAAAATCGATTTGATGTGTCCCAATGTAAATTTGATTTGACCATTTCTCAATATACCAGCTAGATCATGATCACAAAATTCAAATATTAAATAAAATTCACTTTTCATATCTTGCACTAGAAAAATGTTAATGAAAATGACAAGTAACCGGGCTTTCCGGTTTTTCTTAGGAATGGAAGAGGCTAAAAAATTTTGCTTCGCAGAGAGTGGCTGGTAAAAAAAAGTTTTCGAAATTTTTGGCAGAAAGAGTTGTTGGTGAAAAAACGTCAAAGATTTTGCCGGAAAGTCCAAAACATTTCTGAGGAGAGGCCAGCACCCCACTAATTGGAAACTCTCCAAGTAAAAACAACATACTTGGTGAACGACATATATCCATTAATCGAACAATATTATCATGCCTTAGTTCTTGAAGTATCTGGATTTCTCTTAAGGCTGTTATTGGAAAACCTTCTTTTTCTTGATACATCAATATTAATTTCATTGCCACTAAATCATTCGTTTTTTTACATTTGGCTTTGAATACTGCACCAAACGTCCCCTGACCAATTTTATCTAATCGAACATATTGTGATACATTCGAGATATAGGGAAATTCAAATTGTTTCGTGGTCATTTTTGCTTAACTTCATTTAAAAAAAAGTGAAATAACAATAACTACAAGGACATGAGTGCAATACTTCAATGCAACGTGCGAAAAAACACAACTCTACAGAATATACACAGACACAGAAATAAATTCAGATAAAAATGAAATGATTAACCGATATTTGTTTTGCTTTCGTCAGTTGACGAAAGTCTCTCAATGCAAGTCACATCTTTTTTTCGTTTAAAAAAAAGTTGTAACGCACATTGAGAGACAATGCAACTGAATTTTTGACAAAAAACTATGGGTTATATTGGTGAAAGATCAGTATACTTTCGCCAATTGATGAAAATACACTGGATTCTCGCAGTTTCGCCGATGTCATATTGGCATATCACTCGATTCCCTTTTCAGATCATATCAGATAATATGATGAGCAACTCTAGTCAAGAGCGAAAGGAAAAAGACTGCAGAATACAAGAATTTTTGATTGATTATTCGTATCTACCAAGCTTAAACAAATTTTAGAAATTTTTATTATTACTCATTGAAGAAAAACAAAAGAACACGTGAAAGTAACGAGCGAATCGATCGTAGATACAAAAAAGAAATTTGATTACAATGAAAACTTGGAAAAACAACTAAACTGAAAACAACAAAAACAATGAGAAAATTCCTATTATTTTAGTTCAACATTATAGTTCAAGATATAATTCAAATTTCAAACTTTGTAAAATTCTTTGAAATTTGTTCTTTCATGTGCATACATTAGAATAGTTGTTTCGTTGGCCATTGTTCCTGTTATTATTGGATTAACGCTACCCATAGAATCATTTATAACGAATTATACTCAAATTTTGTCCAATTGAAAAATAAATTAATTTTTGAAAATTTCTAGTACTATTTTCATTTCATTGAGATTATAAACTTGTAGATTTGAGAATAGTAAGTTCGATTTTTTGTTTTTCGTTTCGTGATCGAATAATCTTCATTTTGCTCCAGTTAAACTGTATAATATCATGACAACCGGTAAGCTGCATAGGAAATGAAAACAGAATGATGTATAACAAACTTCTTGATGATACCTCGCCATGATGTAGGAAACATTTCAGTTTGTTGCAAATTTTATGTTCTTTAATCCTAATCTATTAAAATACTTTTAAACCAGTGTAAATGAGATAAAAAGGATGATGTTTTGTCAGAACTCTATTGTACGAATTGTTAAAAATCGTTTTCAATAGTCTATTTAATAATGTTGAAATGAAAGTTTCAATACATTTATTCGATTTAATTTGTTACGTCCTTTCTTCTGGTATGTTTCAAGTTAAAATTTGATACTGATTTAAATGAAAAATTTTAGCTTTTTAAAAATTTTCCAGATAAATTCATAAAATTAAAGTTTTCAGTAAAATCTTTTTTCAGAATAAAGTTGAACTCTTTCAGATACACGATTTCATATATCAAGAACATTTTTCATAGATGAAATATGAGAGTGGAAAACATGATTAAAATAGTCAATTCTTTTTTTGTTCGAGAATCATGACGAGTTTTTAAAAAATTCACACACAAAAAAAAGAAACAGGAAAAAATTCAAATTAAATAATCTAAATATCAGAGCTGGTTTAGTCAAAAATCTGTCGAATAATAAATATCGGATTATTCCACAATTTTTTCTTCACATACAAACAAAAGAGAAGCAACATTTCTTTTCCTCATCGTATACTTTTGTAATTTTTCTTATCTACAATATATGGCTACTCGATGATGATGCTACGAATTGTTTGAATTAATCACATCATCTCATAGTTAGAGATGAGCCGTAACGATAAAAAATCTTTTTATCGAAGTTTCCCACGGTAAAATTTTGAGATTTTTTACTGGTTTGAAATTACAGCGGTAAAGATCTGATATTGCTACCGAAGCGTCGGTAACGGCAACACGTTTTTATCGTTATCGCTCATCTCTATTCATAGTATATCATATCCTTTGAATAACAGATAGTTAGTGCTATTGCATCATATTTACTCTACGATTTATCATATAGAAATGTTTTATCACCTCCGAAGATCATTGCTCTACCGAGTATTTTGATATTTGATCATTGGTTCAAAAACCAATAAGAATGAAATTAATGATTGTTAATTATAATGAAGATGGCGAACGTTTGAATATAATAGTAAACTATTGTTTGATAATTCGCAAGATGAAGTAAATATCATACAATAATGCGTACGTACACCAGTAACTTGTTCACCATGATGTGTATCACGTTCATGTGCTATTAAAGTGTCTATCATGAAAAACTACGGCTAAAAGTAACATTGAATGTAAATAAATAAACGAGACGCGATACACGTTTTGTTAAATATTCCAGTAAATACAAACTTATAATTATCGATAAAATTTGATTGAAAATCGATTCATTTATTTTAATTGAGTTCCGATTGTTTGTTGAAGTTGTTCTTGTTCAAGCATTCTCTCATAATCTGATAAGATGAGATTTGGTCGGTAAAAATCGTCATATAAAATAAAAAATGACAAAACTGATTAGAATAGCCGTTCTTTTTAGCTTGAACACAATTGTTCATGTTAAGTATATCTAATTACTACAATTTCGAAATATTACAGTCAGTTTTTCAACAAATAAACAATTTTGAAATTAAAAATGCATTTCAATATAAAAATAAAAGAGAGGCTACTATTTTCACATTCTTCGTAATGTTTGCAGTGACTAAAAGTGTCTTTCTGTTAATAGTTTTGTCGATGTCACTATTCGATATCAAAATATTTTTCTATGTTAATGTATAATCTCTTCTATTTCTATTATAGATCGGTACAATTATACATTGACATTGAAAAAGGCACTATTAACGATAAAATCTGTCATCAAATAGGGACATCGGAGATATTATTACCAAAAAGATAATATTTGTCGTTGCTATTACGACATATACTCACAGTTCTCTTTGTTTACATTTATATTGAAATCTATTTTTAATTTCAAAATTGTTTTATCTGTTGAAAATGTGATAATTAATATAATTAACATCAATAATTGTGTTTAGATTAAAATGGATTGCTATTCATACCAGTTTTAAACTGAAAATTTTATTTAGTATTTTACAGAAAAAAATACGGCAAAAATTTAATTTTTTTTCTCATCATCCCATTAATAAACAGTTCACATTTATTAAACAACATCAGCCTATATATAAACATCAAAAATGAGTTAAAAAAATAATAATGAACAAAAACAAAATATACAACATAAAGATTTGGAACTAAATGAAGACTATTTTCATTTTTACTAGTAAATTGGTTCCGATGGTAAATTCGGAACATTTGGACGTTGTGGTTTCATTCGTTGATTATGTATATTCCGTGATACTTCTTTTAATTCAAACATCGACGGATATTTTGATAATAATGTTTTTAATTCCATTAACGGCGGTTCAGAATAAAAAAAGTCAGAACTCACAGCTGCATCAGCATCAATACGTTGTTTTGGATCGAGTGTTAATAATTTTTCAATTAAATCAAGTGCTAATGGTTCCTGAATACAACGTTGCATACGTTCACGGACTTTACGTTTTTCACCTTTTGGTAAATTTAATTTTGTAAAATAGGGAAGACTTTGAACACCGGGCCATACAGATGGCTCGATGCTTCCACACAAATGAGATATTAATTCTAATTGATGTTGTTCACTATTTCCTGGAATAAAAAAATAATTTTTCTTTTTTTAAAAAACAATTACTCGTATTAACGTTAGAACATACCTTGCATGATAGGAGAACGAATCCACATTTCTGCCATAATACATCCCACACCCCACTAAAAATAACATCTATTTAGTTAGTATCATAATGAAATAAGAAGATAAATTTTCATTTCTACCATGTCAATTGCGGGACCGTAATCTCTTTCACCTAAAATGTAGATAGAATAGCAACAATGTAACTAGAAAAAAGATTCAACAAATTCAAATTTTAATACCTAATAGCAATTCCGGTGGTCGATACCATAGTGTGACAACGCGACATGTATAACGATTCTGTTGATTTGCTGTAAGAAGAAAAATAAATTGAATTAGATTCAATTCTACTTAATGTTTAGAATAGTGTGATAATCGCTTCAAGCCACTGAAACTCAATAAAAATGTTTCTCAATAGAAAATATGACTACAATTATTTCTTTTTTCTAGTAAATTCTAGAATGAAGCATGAACAAAAATCATACTTACGTTTTGGTGGAGCAATGACTTTTGCTAAACCAAAATCGGCAAGTTTCAATACTCCATTTCTTGTTAGCAATATATTCGCTGATTTTATATCACTGTAACATAAAGAAACAAAAACGTTTCATTACGATACGAAACACTGTATTATATAGTAGAAGTTACCGATGAATAATATGATTTTTATGAATGTAATACAAACCTATAAACGATAAAAAACAAAAACCAATCAATGTTAACATAATGAATTAGATAAAAAAGAGAGTAAACTTTCTAAAAGTCTCTTCGTTTATTCTTCTCAGGTAAACATTTTAATAAACTTTGATATAAAAAGAATTTGATTTTTATTCGACAATTGGGCGACTATCGATAAGAACAAGACATACTCCAATTGTTTTCGTCTTCGTCTTACAAAAACAACAACTTAATCCATGTTCTTTACTCACCATCTAATAATTGCTGTAAAATCGATTTGATGTGTCCCAATGTAAATTGAATTTGAATATTTCTCAATATACCAGCTAGATCATGATCACAAAATTCAAATATAAAAAAAAATTTACTTCTCATTGTTTTATCGTGCACTATAAATTAATAATATATTGTATAAAGTAGTTCTCATAAATAAATAAAATTATTTATTTGTTTTATAACATACTTGGAGATCTACATACTTCAATTAATCGAACAATATTATCATGCCTTAATTCTTGAAGTATTTTGATTTCTCTTAATGCTGTTATTGGAAAACCTTCTTTTTCTTGATCCATCAATATTAATTTCATTGCCACTAAATCATTCGTTTTTTTACATCGAGCTTTGAATACTTCTCTAAAAAAGAAAAAAACAGACAAAATCAAAATGTAACGTATCGAATATTCCTTTTTATCGTGGTTATATTACGTACCCAAAAGTTCCTTGTCCAATCTTATCGATACGCTCATATTGTGATATATCACCAATATAAGGAAATTCGGGCGGATGTTCGGGTCTCAATGCAGCCATTCAGATCAACCAATAAATATAAAACTGTGCATAAAAAGAAAAGTAAAAAACAGAGAGAAAAAAGAAGTTTTGTTGAGTTTAATAATTTTTTTATACAATAAAATGGCTTAATCTGAAATAAAAATAAATCGAAGACAAAATTGTTTCGGTTGATGTCCGACGATTCGCCATTAAAAAACATTGGCTAGAGTGAATGAGTTTTTCGACGAATTGTTACAGACATTTTAGAGAATGAAGTTGCGAAAAAAAATTAGTGAGAATTTTGGACAATTGAAAAGAGTGTAGCATACTACACGTACAAAGCTTATTAACGTTTGTTGTTTAATGACAAGAGTTCTGCATAGACTCCATATGTTAACAAATAAGACTAATAAAGGTAATAAATATGTGGATTTTTATTTAGAAAACAACAAAGGGAGTCAAAAAAATAATAGGTGTACTGTTACAAAAACGCACGCTTGTATAATCGTCAAATTTTAAGAATATTTGTGCTATTTCAAAAGCAATAACTTGCTCTATCGCTACGAACACACACGAAAAGCAAGTTTAAAAATGAGGATTACTAATAAACAGAAGTAATAACTTGCTCTATCGCTACGAACACACACGAACAGCAACTTTAAAAATGAGGAATTACTAATAAATACACTACGCAACAGGCAGGGTTGAGTTTATAATTGAGAGGAAAGGCAATGTCTTTTGTATTTCGTCGTTTAGTTATCCAATTGTGGTTCGAATTCACTTCGTTTCAATTTTTTGTAATCGTGCATACGAACATATTTTTGTGGTTTATATGTGCCGTCATCGTTCAAGGCCGATTCCCATGGACGGTCAGTATTACGACGATTGATTTTAACATCTGTTGAAAACATTAAACTGCGTAATGCATGACCAGCAGCTAATGTGCCGCCTAAAACGATTTAAATTCAAAATCAATTACGCTCTGTAAAGGTTGAATAGAAAGCAGTAATAGTTATAGTGCAAATGAGTATGTAATAAATAAACAACTTACCGAGGATAACAACACCAAATAACGGCAGTAGTGAATAGTTGTTTTTTAATGATGCCCACGTTAATCCTTTCATCACCATTTTCACGCTGTTTGTTAGTGAAACAAACAAATAAAAATAATTTTCTCTCTAAAACGAAACAAAGGAGTGATAACTTTCAGAGATCAAAAATTAAGTTGCTAGATGGCTCTTGGATTCAGCAGAACAGACAGATTTAACAAAGAGTTTACTTTTAACCGACAAATACTTACATAAACTGTTTACTTTAACTTGATATACAATAGAGAGAAGAGTTTGAATGCTATTTTGTCTTCTGAATGAAAAGTGATTCATCATAGTACACCAAATTTTTGACTTCAATGGGAAGTAACAGGTAACACAGAGTAAATGGTCCTCTCTTCATATTTTTTGGGTGATTCTAAAGTTTTTACTGTATTCACGCTAATTTTTTTAAAGGAATATATTGACACTGTTCTACATTTTCATACAGAAAAAGTTTCAATACACTCGTCTTGTTCTTATATGCGAAGTCCTGGGTGTGACGAGGAAAATTTATTCTGTGTCAAGCATTAAAATTACGTCTATGGTAAAACTAGAGAAAATCATATCGCTGAATCGAAAAATTTTAGAAGCCTGTTTGTAGATTCGTCTTCTTCGTAGTCGATTATCTGGTACGCGATAACTCTTTTGCATCAGGGTAGTTTAGAAAAAAATATTCTCATAGTTTTACTCAAAATTTTTTCAAAAAGCTACTCTATGGGACCGGAAGGCAAAACGATGTCAAAGATTTTTTCTAAAGCACTTCGTTTGAAAAGTTACTGTGAACCAAATAATCGACTATATGGAGAAGACGAATCTACAATCGGTTTTGATCGAACAGGACTTCTAAAATTTTTCAATCCAGTAATTTGAACAGCAAACTTATAATCGGATAACAACGGTCAAAAATTATACATAAAGTTCAAATAAAACTAAAAAATATCTGAAAAAACTTATACAATTTCCTAACTATAAGGAAAACTCCCCTGACAAAAATCAAAAGGTCTAATAAATTAATTGCGTCTATTCCTAAAATATAGAAAAATGGCTGCTGGGTGGGTATCTTATAGACAAGCCAATTAACAGACAGATCGAATAATGTATAAATGTTACCTAAGCATAGATGTCACTGTGAAATTCGGGGCGTTAATATACATTTGATAATGAACGTTTTATTCAATACAGCGAGCCATTTTGGTTAAATGCAAAACAATATTCTTAACGCGATTAAGATAAGCTTTCGTTAAAATTTCTCTCATTAAGCGTCGATGTCAACGTAAATTACATTGTTACTGCCCCTTAATGAAAAAAATTTTAATCATACCACTGACAGAATAGAGAAATAGAAAATCTTCTGGGTTATCGAGTGTGTTGAATACGAAAAAGAACATTTTCGCAACTCTAAATGAACTTTATCTTTTTCTTAACGTTGATATGAAAAGCTTATATTGACCTCTTAACACTAAGGGTCACTGCAAGAATTAATAGAACCAAATAATAAGCCAGAAATCGATCATGCAGAGTCTACTAAATCAATTTCAGACAGCTAGAGTTCCCAAAAAATTTTGAATGGTTGCATCACTTTTAGTTATTTCCGGTATGAAATGACGGATAAATGCGATATTTTGTAAGTTTTCTCACACTCCTTTATTATTATCACTACAACAAATATAGTACGGAACGGAGATTATAAGTTTGAGTGGAAGGAAGTTGTAATATTAATTCGTATAATATTTTGTTCCTATTTCTGATCTTTGAAAATCATTTTTAAAAAACATTTTAGTTTGTAGGTTAAAAAGATTTACGTGGAGAAAGAATGGAGGTCGATAACCATATCACCGATAAAAAAAAATTAAAGTTTGTTTAGAGTTAAAGAAAAGTGCTTTTTCGTATTCAGCACACTTGATAACCTGGAAAATTTTCTATTTTTAGCG
>CAJNOQ010004454.1:0-17480 GCA_905250885.1 Didymodactylos carnosus | reverse complement strand
AAAAGTTGCTTCCGCTTGTAGAAAGTTCTGCTCAAGTCTTGGCTATTGAACAGCGAAAATCGCAGGTCTCTATCTCATTCCTATCAAAAGTTATTCAAAAAGTGGCTGACTGTTTTGTATTTTGGAATGCATAGTACATTTTGTTTAATAGCTTTTTGCTCTACGTATGCTCCTTCATGAATGACCTTACTTTTTAATTTGGCTCTTTCTCGTGCGAAAAGTGTCAGGATCTTAGCAGTAGAGCTAAGATTAGAAATAGGAATTATTTCCGAACATATGATTAGAAAGAGCGTGAAAAATTGAACAAAATGAACATAAATGCAAAACAACATTTTCTGACACAACTCTCAGATAATTTGGCTGTGAGATTTGTTTTTCAAATCATAAAAATCTCATGTAATTTTCTTTTTGTGTACATACAAAAATGTCGATAGTGGTATAATTTACAGAATTGCTATTAATTTAATTATTAATCATATGCAATCTTTGTTTTGTCTGACCTTCCACAATATTTGACAACAGAAATTTTATTTTAACTTATGTTTTAATTTATACGAGTAGAAAACAATAAAAACAAGAAAACTTTAAAAACTTTCTGCCGTTCTTGCTGCAACTGTTCTTAGTTTTCCGTAAACTTTTGATGGCGGAGAGCCTAAAACATCAATGAAAAGAAAAAAAAGTGAAAATTGACGTTGATCACAAGAAATAAAGTACTTACCTAGAATAAGATTACATATGGATGTTCGCGCATTTCGAATATTTTGATATGAGCCGAGAATATGAATTTTGCTAAACAAAAAAGTAATAAATTATGACACTATTTATGTTATACCTGAAAGAAATAACAAAAATATCTTACTCATCAGCCAAAACAATTCTACATCTTGTGGCGTTTTCAATTGCAAATTTCGTTCTTCCATTTTTACCAGCTATACGACCAATTGCACGAGACAAATGATCGCCTTTCAATGGTTTAACTAAATTCAAGAAACAAAAATAAATATTCATCTCACATTTAATGATACTAGTCCTACCATCGTTTATTTCGAATGATTCAAGAAATAGATCGTCTAATCTGATGAGTGCAAGTGCATCATCAACTTCAAATCCGAGCGCAAATGCTTTAACAAAATCAGCTAAAAAGAAATAGATTCTCACATTATTCATATTTATGTACATCCAGAAAGCGAACCTGCTTTTTGTAACGATTGTATATCAGTTGTTTCATCACACGTTTTTATCTCTACACTTCTTGTTCTTAAATTAAAACGTATCTGTAAATGGAGATATTCAACAATTGGCGTATAAATTTTCATCCAATTCTCTTTCAATGGTGTATAACGATGAGATGGAATCAAAATTTTTCGAAATGCATGTTCTTTATCCTATTAATCAGAAAATGAGTATGAAAGTTTAACATAAGACCAAAAAGCAATCTGTATGCATACAGTCAGTTGTGAAGGATCAATTTGAGGAAATGGTGCTGTTGGTAATATAGTTGAAGAAGATTTTGTGGTTTCCATATCAATATCTGTTGTTGTCGTCGTTTCTGTTTGTTCTTCATTCATTATTTCCATATCGACCTTATCATATTTTCTTTTACGATTTACTTTCTGAAATTCATGGGTATTAGAATTTTCATTGTCAAATGTTGTCTTGTTCATGTTCGAAGTTGATGACATGATTTTTTCTTGTATGATCTGAAAAAATTTCTGTCAATTAAATAGAGAGAAACATGTTTAATTTGTCTACATGCACAAATCACGACAACGTTAAAATAGTAGCTATAAATTGATTTTTAGCTAATTAACAAAATACCCGATAACTAGCAAAAAACGACAGAGCATACAGTCATTCCTCATTCTTCAAATGGAACTTTTTATTTATCGAAGCACCTAGCTACCCTATAGAGAATTAACTACTAAGGTTGTTTTTTATTTAGTTCAAGATAAAAAAAGCGGTCAGCACCTGAAAAACGTAACATCAACACTCGAATAAAGAAATTTAAAAAAAACATATATGTATTTAATCTAAAATAATGAAAAAGGCTAGTATAATAGGAAAATTCTCTTTTAGTGGTCGAGGTCCACATAAAAAATAAACGAAAACATCATTTTACTCTAAAAAAAGTGTTACTGTTCTATTTCACGACTAGATGTAATCCAATTTGATGTTTTATGTTTGATTATCTTCATAAAAAAAAACTACTTTTACCAGGGATATGTTTATAATAGATAATATATGATTAGGAAAATATTGCTTATGAACTTTTGTTTTGTTGCCATGAATTACATATTTCAGTAAATTCTTGTTTTAAAGAAGCGCCACCTACTAAGAAACCATCGATATCTGGCTTTTTGGCTAAATCAGCACAGTTTTTACCAGTTACAGAGCCTGAAATTCAGAAAAAAATTAAGTTCCGTCTTCTTTTTCATAATTAACAATTTCTTACCTCCATAAATAATTCGTGTAACATTAGCACACTTTTCACTAATTTCCGTTTTGAGAAAATGATCACGAATAAATTTGTGTACTTCTTGCGCCTGTTCGGGTGTGGCAGTTTTGCCTGTTCCAATTGCCCAAACTGGTTCATATGCAACAACAATACGGTCATAATAATCTTTGCTATCACCAATTTTCTCTGAAACAGACAACATCTGCTACATTCAGAGCCGATCTAGAGATTTTTTAAGAAGGGACAGGAGCAAATTCTCAAAAAAAAGTTCATATTGCTTTTGTTTTTTAGCTGCAACTTTTTAGAAGGACAAGGAAGAGTAGTAAACAACTTTATAACGAGAAAGCAACGAAAATTTTCTGAAATGGGAAGGCTATCGACATGAACAGTTTCTGAAGTTACGTTTAAGTGCATTCAATTGTCGTGTAACAATATCATTTGTTTTATTTTGTTCTCGTTCTTCAAGTGTTTCACCAATACAAAAGATAACGCTAAGTTTTGTGTGTTCCAAAACAAATTTTGCTTTTTCTGCAATTTCCTACAAAAAACAGATACTATTGTGAATAAGAAGTACAATCTTTCATTAAAATAAATCAAATTACATCATCTGTTTCTTTGAAAATTGTACGACGTTCGGAGTGTCCTAAAATGACCCATTGACATTTCAAGTCTTCCAACATTTGTGGACTAAAACGAGAGAAATAAATTACTATCTTGTAGAGGCAACTGGAAAGTAGCTTACCTTGTTTCTCCAGTAAATGCGCCGTTTTCTTTTTTATAACAATTTTGACCAGCGGCTTGAACATGGTTTGGCTTTGATTTTATAAACTCACTGAGCCAGACAGCTGGTGGGGCACAAACAATATCAACTACAAAAAATAACAGACTATAAATGCGCATGTTTAACAAGTGAAACAATGATTTTTATCTGCAGAAACTTTACAACATATATGTATGTTTAGCACTGCTTTCATTTTTCAGAGAACATTATGCACTTTCTTACGTGATTCATCTTTAGTATTGACAGCGTTTAAAAATCCATTAACCTCGTCTATAATTTTTTTGCTACCGTTCATTTTCCAATTACCCCCAACAAAGAATTTTCGACCCACATCTCTATTTTAGAAGAAAACAAATGATTCTACTAATAAAGAAATAAAGAAAAAGTCAAGTTACTTTGAGCTAGCCATATTGTGAGATTCAGACGATAAAAACTTCCTAAATAGATGATCTACAATAAGAAAAAAAACAGAATTTCTTACTGTTAAAAGAAACTGATTGAATATGGCAACGAATTTTTACTAGTTCGTGCTACTCGGAGTGATAAACATAACAAATTCATTACACTATTTGTTTGTTTAGAAGTCACTGCTAATCTAAAAGATACTGTGTATTACTGGCTCATCGTAGCATTAATATTTGCAAAATGATGAGAATGTAATCCAGTAGGAAAGTCTATTACTTCTTCGCTTATTTCGCACTGCGAGTCAAATAAGTTAAGCATGTCACAAAAAAAATGTTTACAATATTTTTTACTAAAATACTTAGAAAAAAAGAAGAAAGCGGATTCATAACTTGTAGCCAGAATGAATAGCCGCTATTCCAAATGATAAATTTTTATAGGAAACAAAGCGAAAACCACACGAACGTATTACAGAAGAAAATTCTTCCTGTGACGGAAATTGTCTTATTGACTCAATTAGATATTGATATGATTTCCAATCACCGGCAATAATTTGTCCTAACGGTGGTATGAATGTCACTGAATATTGATCATAAGCATAACGTAATAGAGGATTATTAATTTGACTAAATTCTAAACATAAAAAACGTCCACCTTTTTTCAATACACGATAAGCTTCTTTAACAACGTTATCATAATGTGTACAATTTCGTATACCAAATGCGATTGTATACAAATCAAATTGTTCATTCTGAAATGGTAATGATTCAGCATTGCCTTCTATCCACTGGATACGAGATGCTAAATTATTTTCTTGTGCCCGTTGACGACCAATATTTAACATATTTGAATTAATATCGACAACTACACAATTTGATGTTGGACATATCAGACTTTCAGTCCTAGAATCAGCCATGTAACTGTGTGTTGGAGTCGAGGAAATATTGATTTCAGGTGTAGATGATAAATCTGTTGGTGGTGGAGTTGGTGTTAGGGTTGGTGTTGGTGTTGGTGTTTGTCTAAAATTACGATCGATGTAATTTAAGTAACGAAAAGCAATATCGCCAGTTCCACCGGCAACATCGATATAGTTCCATGACGCATTTGGCTTAATAATACCGATAAAATAGTCTTTCCATACCCGATGAATACCCAAACTCATTAGATCATTCATTACATCATACCGTTTTGCTACAGATGAAAATACTTCATTGACACGTGTTTGTTTTTCATTTTCAGGTACTTCATCAAAACCAAAATGAGTTGTTGTTGTGGACGTTACAAATCGAATAGGTATTTGATGTAAACACTTGAAAATACTAACAAAAGTTTTGTAATAGTTAGTAGACTGATGACATGTAACAAACATTGACTTGAATATCATCTAAAATACATTTCTTCAAAGAATATAAAGTTTCTCCATCAAATAATCGAAATCTGTTCAAACGATCTAATAGTGTCAACAAATAAATAGTTAACAATAGCCACTTAATTAAAAATGAACTGATTTCAGAGATGGATGGGACGTATCATCGGAAGAATTAAACAAGAGACAGATAAGATCTACATTCTTTTCCTTTTGTTTGATCAATCAACCAAAAAAGGTTTATCAGCGCTGTTGATTTGACAAATAGGAAAAAAGTGAGAGAAGACTGCAAAAAAACGAAATATTGTTGGTTATTCACAGATTACACATATTTCACTAAAAAATAGCTATGTTATTTTGAAAACCGGTTGGTTTGGTAAAAAAACAAACAAAACACAGAAAAATTCTCTATACTGATAATTATGGCAAAGATACAGAAAAAACAACAACAAACTAACAAATGAGCCATGTATGAGAAAAAGTATTTCGATTTTAAATAGCTAATTACCGATTATCATTTCTCAAGTAATTAAGTGATCTAAAACACAACACAAATTCATAACGTAGTTGTTGATGAGAAACTATTGATTCGAACTAACCTCTGCTAGGAAGAATGATTGGCTCCTCATCTGTAAATGTGTGCTGATGTAATTGGGAACGCAAAGAATATTTGATATACAATGATTTTTCTTCACCAATACACGGATCATAGAAACCGGTAATGTTTGATTTTGATACGTTTGTTGCTATCATTAATTTAGAGTCTTTGACAATTGCTTGCAACGGTATAGTCACATCGATTACTTTTGATGGATCCGTTTCTTCTGATATCAAATGACCATAATGTCCACTGATAATTATTAAACCATTTACACCTTCATTATCTTTTGTACGTTCAGCTATAGTTCTTAAAACTTGTTGAGCATTCATTGCTTCTTGTCGACGTTCAGTTTGTTTTTCGCGTGCTTCGTCTTGACGTTGTTTTTGTTCCCTGCAATGAAAACATTGTAAATACGCAAATGTAAAAATCAAACAGACTACATACCGTTCTTGTTGTGACTTTGAAAATGGCCTAATTATCAATCGATCTAATGCTAAATAAGCAATCACTGGAAGAACAGTAGCGTAAAAAACAGAACTAGGTATAATTTCTTGCGACAATTGTAATGGAAATGTGAATGATTGACTGCCACGTGAAAATCTAAGTACAAAACAGAATTTGTGTTTGTTAGCTTATCGTGAGGCTATTTTTTGTATTTCACGGAACTCACTTCAACCTCAATAGCACACCCATTCTCGTACTAAGAGCAACTGTTGCTGAACCATGTGTATATTTTGTTAACTGTCGGTCAATTCCATATTCAATCCATGGTCCAAATATGAACATTCTATAAACATCAGAGAAAAAACTTTTACACTAAACATGTAATATTAGTAATTCTTACTTTAAACTAAAACGTAGATTACAAATATTCTGTAAACGATAAATACCATCAATAGCACCATACGTGTTCACAAAGCCAAGCTACATTTAAAAAAACTGCCTGCTGCACACCAAATCATTATTTGAAACTAATATTTACTTGCACTGCTGTGGCAATTGACCATTGTTGGTTATCATAATGCAAACCAGCTACAAAATAATGTGAAGCATACTTTAGAGCAATCAGCATATTATCAAACCAGGTTGACTCACCTTTCATAAACGAATCGTTTCCCGTTTTCCATTGTAAACTAGTCGATGTGTGTTTTCCTAATTGATATGTCGTTGAAAATAAAAAACCTGGAGTCACAATTGCCCCAGCTTGCATAAGAACAAATGAGCTACTAACACTGGCCTGTCTAAACTAAGATTAAATGTCAAATCACTGATCGCCATCTGTTTTCCTATTTAGCAGCTTACAATTTCTGAGTTAACCGTCGGAAATATCGCAATGCCAATATATTTCTATTACCAAAACCCAGATCAATCTTAAATAAAAATAAATAATCAATAAACCTGAATAAATTTAAAGTGCAGCGAATGACTTACTCGAAACCATGATGAATCGGCTAAAACACGCCTAAAAGATGTTGTTATAGATCCTGAGCCTCGTCCATTTCTTGTTGTTGCAACAGCTGATACTGTGGCTGTGTCTTGATTTGTCAAGGGAACATCGATACCCTGAGCCACGGTAAATTCACTAATTTCGATGTTGGGTTTATAAAAATCGCTAAAATTGGATATTATTTGAAACAAATAAAAAATATATCGCAATAAATCAATACTTGTCATCAGTTGAATTCATTTGTTCAAATAAATCTGTTAAGTTTAATGTCATTTGAACTGAGCCCTGAAAGGAAGAGAAGATTCAGCTTCAGACAATTTAACAACAAGAAACTCAGTATACCTACGTTTGGATTTGTAATCTGCTGAAAGCGCTTTTCCTCACGCTCTTTTGCCAATCTTTCATATTCATCAAGAATTTCTCGTGCAGTTTTCGTGCGAGTTATGATCTGAAAACGAAAGACAACTGTTGTTGAAGACAAGAATCATTTTAGAATTTAGGTACTCGCCTCCCATCCATCTGTTCTCAATCCTTTCATTCCCACAACATCGTATATTGCTCTTTTTTGTGGATCATTTATTACTGAAAAGAAACAACCGCAATTTAAGATTTTTATCAATCTATATTTAAAAATGTTTCTCACTATCATATGCTTTTTTCGCTTGAATAAATAGATCCATCGCTAGTTGTTTTGTTCTTGGATCAGCATGCTTGTCCGGATGATACAGTAAAGACAAACGTCGAAAGGCTTGTTGTAATTCAGCTTGGGAAGCCTAAATTGAAAAGTTAAAGAAAAATGATTTTTATAATTTGTCAAAAGACAAAATGCTTACTTCTTTACTGATCTGTAAAATTGCATATAAATCTCGTTCAGTATCATTACGATTTAGTTCTTGTTGAAAAAAACTCGATGAAGATTCAGAGAAGTCATCATCACCTCCACCTGAACCAGTTGCCATTCAATAACAAAAAAATATGTTCTACCTAATTTCAGCAAATGAAAGTGACAGAAATAATAACCACATGTGTCTAAAAGAGAATTTTCCAGTTTAAAGGGTCTTGAAATCTTCTCTAAGGTTCGGCAAGAATTAAAACAGTTTTTAGTTCTTTAAGGAAACTTTTTTACGCGGAAGAACAGCAGTGGTATTTAGAAAATTCTCTTATTCTACTTTTTACGCTATTTCAGATAAAAAAAGACACCTATTGATTTGCTCGACTTACACTTGGTTTCAGCATTTTTTCGTCAGGATGATGACCTAGCGCTGCTTCTTTCTAGCATTACTTCGCTACCCATCTAAATTCTACGAAACTTAATCCTCCAGCAAGTCATTTTGCATATAACTTTAAAAGAATGGTAGCATTGAAAAAAGGCAGATATAGTGCATGCTTAGAACATATCATTGTACCCTTCTTTAGTCATAATTAAAAGATTCGAGAAAGATATACATTTCGGTTTATTCAAAAAAGAAAATTTTTGTTAACCTCGTATTAGTTAATTGCTCATTGTTCTTATAAGGTTAATTTAACATCATTTTTGGAACTATCTTAGTAGTTCTAGATAGATTATACGTTACCGGATTATGAAGGCTGGTTAAGTAAGCCGTCGCTTATTGGTGACTCTAGTCCAATAATAAACTGGTCGATCTGATTGGCTTGAGACTTTATACAAGCTTTTGGGGAACGCGTGATGAATAGCAGTTTTTACTATTTTTCCAGCGTCCTTTCTATAGCTTGACAAAGTGCACGTACCCGAGATGTCACGTAGATAATAAAATAGAACACATTATTTTTATGCTCTCTCATAATCACAGAAATAATTTCTTGTTAACTGCATAAGTTTAGACGAAGGGAGACGCTCTGGTACAACGATCGTAGCGATTTTTTCTTGTATGAAAAATTCGAATATTTTTAGGAATACAATTTGCTACAAGTCTCTGAAGGAGGATGGAAACCCCTGGCTCTCAGTCGAAGATAAGAGCACTGTCTAAAAGTGAGAATTTAACCAAGAGCAGATAATGTAGGATTATACAAATAAATTGGTTATTCTCTTAATTTATCATCAGGTTGATCAATACTCATCTGAAGTTATTGTTTTTTTGAGATGTCTACTCAAGATATGAGAAAACTCTCTGCAGTTTTAAAAGCAATTGATACTATAGAGGGTAAGAGTTGCTTTTTTTAATAAACATTTGTATCTACCCTCTGGATTATTTAGAAAAAACAAATATAATCCATGATCAATATACAAAATCAAATGATATTCAGTATGAAAATGGTATGAATAGTGATGTAGTTGACGACTCGAATGTTAATTTACAAATCTTCTTTTCAAGACTTGAACAACTATTATTAGTTGATCTAAAAAGTACGTCATAGTTTTTCTTCTTCCATTGTAGACATGTATATGTTAAATGTTTTACTTTTAGATAGAAAATCTCTTTTGGGAAACAAAAACAAAACCTACTGGGATTTTTTTGTATTAGTCTTAAAAGATAGTAAAGGATTATACGATGGTGTATTGTACGTTCTCAATTGTCAAGAAGTTAAAACATCAGTCGGCAGAGGACGGCTGTTTATTCGATTTTGTTTGCAAAATCATCGCTTAGGAGATGTTATACAGCAAAGTTTTATGATAAACAAAGCTGTGAGGTAATTATCACCCATTTTTACAAACATTGCATCAATTTTGCTATTCATTTAGTCAATTTTATACACCCGAATGTTTATGGAGTAATCCTCTTTATACACATCGGATTATTCAAGCTATCTATCAATTGAATGATATTAAATTCGATTTATTAGATAGTCGAACAATATACGAATTAGATGTATCATGGCCATCGCTGGAGTACGTTTAAAATTGTTTGGACAATCTTAATTCATCTTTTGTATGATCTCAAGGTGATCAACAATTCTAATATAACGTCTTTATATTTTGTTTAATCTACAGATCGCGAACACGTTCAAGAACAATTTCAGATGCAATGAGACATAGGACTAATAGTATTTCAAGTTTTTTATCAATGGTATGTATCTAAATGAGTTATAGTTCATAAAATGATTTTTCTTCAGTGGCTAAAAGTTTTTGCTTGTTTTTTGTTAAGGAGAGTGTTATTTCAAGTTCTGTACCTATTGGAGAAGATGAATTTCTAACCTCAATTCCAAAATGTGATCTTGATTTATCCTCTTTTCAGGTAGATTTCTATTGTGATATTACGCGAATATATTAGTTGGACAATGTCTACTAACATTTTCGTTTTTTAGCAACTAGCAGATGCGTCATTGAATGGAGGAAGTTCTGCGCAATCAGTTTCATCCAACGAAGAAATTAATGATGGCTCTTCATCGTATTGGAAACAACGGTAGATCACCGCAGACAATCGATCAAAATTAATTGCTCACCTCACTTTTCTTTCTTATCTAGTTGCCATCAGTTAGAACTCGAACTAGACCAGACACAACAACAACATGAACAGCAGCAGCAAATCTTTCAATCTGACGAACTTGATCAGAACAATTCAACTAAAGAAATGATTGACAGCCCAACACAAACAGATATAAATATATCTGAAGATGAAATGAAAGTATATGAACAAGAAAAACAAAAATTAATTGATAATTATGAAAGTCAGTTAACCACTCTAAATGAAAAATATGAAAAAATAAAATCTTATTCAGGTTTGTTTTTATTGTTTCATTGATAAAACATTGTAGATAATACATACACATAGTTCTGATTGTAGTTACTCTATCTGATGAAATTACGTCGCTTAATTTTCAATTAAGTTCAGTTTCAATTCAACGATCATCCACAACTGATGTAAGAAAACAAATAAAACCTGTTATTTTTATCTATTTACTACATGTAATGATTTATTATTATAGAGAATCAAGGAATATGAACGTGAAATATCAAATTTTCGATCACTTTTAGAATCGAAAGATTTCATGTTAAAAAGTTTACAAGACCAGCATGAGATACAAATGAATAGTCAGAAATCTAATTTGAAACAACTAGTATGTATTTTACTGTGAGATATAGTTTTTAATAATTCGTCTCTCATTTTTCAGGAAGAAAAACAGTCTCAAATATTAAGCGAAAATAATGAAAAGCTAGAAAAAACATTACAAGAACTTGCCGAAGTAAGCGTAGCTTTCCATTTAAATAAGGTAATAGTATTTATAACTGAATTCTTTCGTGTTTTTAGAAAGAAAGTCAGATAGAAAATGAACGAAGCCAATTCATGAGTGAACGAGTAAATATTATATATAAGTCTGACTTACATTAGAGTCAATTTTATTTCCTCATAGAAAGCGTACGAAATATCTAAACAAAAACTTTCCCAAGAACTGGAAGAAAAAACAAATAATCTCAATCAATCCAGATTAGACTTCGACGAAATGAAACGTCGATTAATAAAGGCAATTAGGTTCGTTTACAACTAATTAACGAGAAAAACTCTCTACACAAACAGCACTGACAGTTGAGTCAACATTCATTTTCATATTTTAGAGAAAAGGCAGAATTGTGGGATGAAAAACATAGTTACGAGTTAAAATTAGTTGAAGAACAAGCTAAAGTTTGGATACCAGACGAAGATGCTTTAAATTGTTCAAAATGTGGAACAGCATTTGGATGGACTGTAAGAAAACATCATTGTCGTATGTGTTACAAAATTTACTGTTATTACTGTTCGAACAATTTTACCTCCGGATCAACACCAAAGTGAGTGTTTAATAAAAACTATTATTTTAGTTTAACATTTTTCTTTTCAGTACTCGATATCGTATATGTGATGTATGCAACGAAAAAGTTCTCAGCGAATCTCTGAAACCAACACCAATAGATAATACAGAAATTATTGATATTGATGAATACGATAATATTAATGTTAATTTCGAAGTTCGATCTGAAAAAATTGCGTCAAACATATCAACACATGCCGAAGAAACACCACCTTAAAGTTTGCTCTTGTGTTTGTCTTATGTGTTCTGCATTTAGATAAAAGAACAAGTTTATTTTCAAGAATTATATACAACGCAATAATCCTGTCTTCTTGTCATATCGATTTGTCCAAATAGTCTACTACTTATATATTTACGTTACTAATAAATTGCAATATTTTTTTTCTATTGATTACCTATATTAAACTTGATGAGTGCTGGCTCAAAAGTACTAAAATCATTGTTTTTCTTGTATCGAGAGTGTCTTTCTTTCGTTGTGAATCGTTTCTTATAATTTGTTTCTTCTACTTTTTGTCTATTTATTTGAGCGATATGTTTTGCTTTTGAATTTTATTTTATTACTCGAATAAATTTCAATGATACTAATTCACAAAATGTGATAAATCCTATATGCTATCGTTTAAGCGTCTGTGTTAGTGAAATTTGTTTTCAAGATCCGTGTTATTCGAAGGTTTAACTTATATACGACGTGTAAGTTCTATCTTCCACCTGTATTTAGATCAAATACAAATGTTTCATAGTATAGGATTTAGTAAAGCTAATAATAGTTTTATTATTTATACGAATCAAAATTTACGCGTATGAAAAAAATGTTTGATCGATATGTTTGTCAGTGTAATTATTAAGACAGCTAACAGCTGTTAAATAAGTATTGAAGCAAAAGAAAAAGATTAAATAATAATATAATATGGAATAATGTAGCCAGTCATACTTTGCTATTTTTCGCCAAACTTGACCCTAGAACTCGTAATAATTACTCATTTTCAATTTTATATTGAAATATACTCTCAGGAAGCCATTTCTTGTAGTTTTGGCAATTTATCATATACTTTTGTAAAAAATTTAACCGAATTTCCAATTTTTGGTCGATATAAATTGTCAACATAATGAAATAAATGATTTAATGAAAAGTCAACATTTTTCAATATGAATAATTTTAACTGTTGGTTTTGTTTATCATTTGCCATTTGTTGTGTTTGCAACAGTGCTCGTTCATAATATTTTAAATGTAGTTTAATCAATTCGACAAGTGCTTCGACAATAGTCTGATTAATTAGAGTATAATGTATTTTGTATATATCTCGTGAAAATAGAAGATAGGCTTTAGAAAATTGTAGTGTACTCGGTGCTAGATCAATTGAAACATTTCCATTTTCACTAATAATAACATAATCTTGTAGAAACGTTTTACTATCTAAACCTAACTCATGAAATTCATAATATAATTGTTCAAGTCGTTCATTTGTTTGTAAATTAATTGGCGTCCATTTTTCTTCACGATGACGTTGACGTAGAGTGTCAATAATTAAATCTTTCTGATCTTTTATTGTGCTAATTAACACTTGTTCTAAATATTCTTCAAATAAAAATTTAACATCAATTAATTTTATGGAAAAGTCATTAGCTTTTAATAATAAAATTTCAATATTTTTCATGGTAAAGCCAAAATTTCGCGAACCAATGTAGTGTTGGTTACGTAAAATTTTGATCAGTTTTTCAATTTCATTTGTTATCCAAACAATAAATTTCGAAAAAGTAGATTTGTTATCTTTAAATATTTGAATAAATTCGTAGTAACTACCGGCTAAACGTGTAAAGAAGGTACTGGAATAATTTTCGACGTAAACAACGTTTAATTCTTCTAATTTTGTTTGTTTTAGTGTGGTATTCATTAACGAATTTTGAATGTAGATAAACAAATCACTGAAAAGAAAATCAGAGTAAAGTAGTCTTTTTTCTACGAAAGAATCTCATCACTGAAATTGGAATATACAAAGGAGGATAAGTGATAAAATTTGATAATTATCTATGAGACAAAACTTGTAGCTATATCAGAAAAGTTCCATAATTTTTAGCTTCCGTGCACATTTCTATCATTTATATTTCCATAGTATAGATGTTATTTTTACTTTATTATTTTATACTTATCATCTGCTCTTTCATACTTGTGCTTGATAATAAATTAAAGAGATGTTTGAAAAGATTAAATGACTTACCATGCTTTAGATATGTAGCCTAATTTTTTCAATATTTGTATATGGTGATAATAATGTTTTATAGAATTAATCATTGAACATCCTCGTTCACAAATATTATAAATTTCTTTTTCAATTAATTTACATAATTCTTGTTCTTTTCCTTTGATAGATTTTAAATATTCATCAATAAATGGTAATGTTTGTTGTTGATTTTGTTGCTGTTGAAATTGACTTGAATGTGTACGTGCTTTTAGTATTAAATTAAGTGCTTGATCAAAATTACGTTCAGCTAATAGAATTGTTAAATTTTCTGTAGTATTTGTTACCCATTCATCATTATAAAAATCTTCTTCCAGTGATGATTGATGTTTTTTATCGTGTACTGCTGATATTTGATCAGAATCGGTATACAAAAGAGAACCACGACGCTGTTTTGGATACAAAACACTTTCAAACCATTCAAGCCATGTTTTTTTACTTTGTGAACTATCGCATAATAACGTCACTACTTCCATGTTATGTTTGAGACAAAATGCATTGCGATATTGGTCATCTTTTATATTTGATATTTGTATTTGTTGATGTTGTTTATTGCTATCTTTATCATCCATAGTAAATTTAAATACTTGATCAACATCATAAGCAGTTGCCGTACGAATATTAGACGATTTAGCGATAATGAAACAATCAGTAAACAATAAACCGTAACATTGATGTGTCACATAAGAAGATGTTGGTAGTGGAGATTTGGCAATGGTTGTTTTAGGTGAAACTTCAGACTTGACTTCAAATAATTTACCGCTATACAATAAACGTCTATCACTATTCGATGATACTAAACCTAAACTTTCACAATGACGAACAAGTAATTCCCATGAATCACTGTCTGATGATGTTGTTGGTTTCCCACTCTAAAAATAAAAAAAATCGTTTGGATATAATTTGAATGGGACTGGAGATCTACATGACTAAATCTTACTTTATCTTCGACATTTAATAATTCCTTAACCGTATTCAGTAGTGATTTTTCATCGGCTAATAAGGAATGTAACTGATAGACTTCTGACTCTAATGATGATACTTCTTTAGCCGTGTCAATAAATTTTGTATGATTACGATAAACATTTTGTTTTAATTCTGTTTTAGCTTCACTGGCAATCAAATACATTCGACGTTTCATATTCATTAAATCTACACTACCAATGGATTTTGATGCAATCGATTGAACAAAATCATCGGGTTCGAACTTTGGTGTTAAAAATCGTAAACGGAACGTTGGATCAGAATCACTGAATTCCATCTTAAAAAATCTAAAAACAAAGTATAAGCAAATTATTCTTGATCTCTCGATAAACATCATCATCACATAGTGACTTAACATAAAAAAACTATGAAAAATATAAATGAATAATTTATTAATAGTAAATTCAACGTCCTCCAAATAGAGATGAACCTATTCGCACCATTGTGCTTCCAGCGAGAATAGCTTGTTCATAATCACTCGACATTCCCATACTTAATTCAACATCATTTACTGATAAACTAGATTGTTCACATAAATTATCCCGACATTTGAGTAAAATTTCAAAGTCCTGATTGTTCGTACTTTGTACGTTATCCAGTGCACCAATTGTCATCAAGCCAAGACAATTCAATAATTCACAATTCTTTTTAACATGTTGATAAAGAGTCAAACATTCATTTGGTGCGATACCAGATTTTTGTTCTTCATTACTGGTATTAATTTGAAGAAGAATATTCAAGGGTTTCGAAAACTGAACATTTTTGCACGCATTATTTAAACTATCTGCTAATTGAATGGAATCAATTGTTTGAATACATTCTAAATTTGGAATTTTTACAATACGATTACATTTATTTCGTTGTAAATGACCGATATAATGCCATCGAATATCAGGACACTCTCGTTTAATTTGTTCATTATTCGCTTTTTCCTCTAACTCTTGAACATAATTTTCACCAAATGTATATTGACCACATTTATATAATTCAACAATAGCTTCAATTGGTTTCGTTTTTGATACAGCAATCAATTTGGGAACACTAACCGATTTGCGTTGTTCAGCTAATTCATTTATTCGTTGTAAAATATTTTTTAATTTTAGAGTTATTTCACCCATTGAACGACCACGCATTTAATCTTAAAAATATATCTCAGTCTATAAACTTAGGTTTATAAAGTGTCCCTCCATCGGATATATTATCGTGCAAGTAACTAAAGGAAGGAAGAATATTCGGCTACCATTACCGATGTATGGTATTGACCAGTGTCGATTACAATAGCCAATATCTTCCCTATAGTTGACAGGCTTGATCATATCGCTAGTTGCCATCATCTGCAACTGTGGCTAGAAGACTATAACTCGAAGAATTCTTTCGCTCTATTATTTGAGCTCTTCCCAGATGTTCACTAATCACCTACTAGCTTTTTTACAAAATCATGAAGACTTACCGTATGAATCGTGTCTTACATCCACAATGCAGTGAGAGTATACAGTCGTATGGGCAATCAAACTGTTTAATTTCTTCAAAGCTACAATTTGATGCCGTCTGTCATATTTTGATGTACATGTACGTCTCCAAAAAAGTCCTATAGAAATATGGAGTTTTCAAAAACCGGGGTGCCAGTAAAAGATAATTTTTACATTAATATACCGAACCGCAATAACATCTAGTAGAAAATATTCTCTCTTGAAAAATAATGACATATTCCGATCAGCACGCAAAACTTTATCGAGTGATAACCTAAAGTGTTTTTAAGCGATAAAACTTTTGGATTAGTTTTTGACCGGTACATTTTTTTGAAAAAATTTTTATTCACACGTTGCTCCATCAATTTGAATAACCTTAAAAATAACTGTATACAAAAAACAGTTTTTTTCAACTGTCGACATGCGTAGCTATTGATTGTAGAATAAACTGAGAGGAAAAAAGTTAATTGAGCACCATTTTTGGAACTATCTAGTAGTGCAATATTACTCTGACTTGGCCAAAGTACGGCGAGTATCAGCATAAACTCACGTGGATACTCGAGCTTTAGATCGGACTTTTGGCTTTAGCGCACCGAGGCTGTGTTTCATCAATAATCTTCAGTCTAGATTCTAGACTGGCGTTTTTAGTGACAGAGTGCGTTCGTCTAACTGTGTACACTTTGAAATTTAAATTTATTTTAGGGCAAATATCTGACATTCCTTGAGAATACATATGACTCATCCCCTGTTATTCAAAAAAGATCGTCGTGGAAAAGGTGTTCGTATCTCTAAGTGCTAGAATGTCTAAACTTTGCGGAAAAAATAGTACTGAAATACTGCGGTTTACGAAACGCAGTGTGTGCATACACTGTACGAAAAACCTCATCAAAAACGTTGCTCTAGACTTGAGTAAATGCTTTAACTAAAGGCAAGTACCGATGTATCTTGAATTAGTACAGACATTATCTACGACAAAGGCTCCGTTAATTAAC
>CAJNOQ010004453.1:0-17484 GCA_905250885.1 Didymodactylos carnosus | reverse complement strand
AAATGAACGATCAAATATCATGTGGACGCGTGCAATAGAACAAACGATTTATGAACCTAACAAGTATATTCTTGTATTCCGTTGCTGACAGATATATTCTATGGGAAGTGAGAGTAACTCTTTCTAATGGCTCAACTTACCTCACTACTCTCTGATGCTTCAATCATGCCATCTTTATCATCATCCATTTGCTCGTGAATGGCTTTGATCGCTAAACGTCCCAGTCGATCTTTGTCTGCATCTGTACATAGATTGAAAACGCCTGTACAATCTATAAATAAAATACAAATATAAAAGATAAAAATGAAATTAAGCTATATTCTTTGTCTACTAACCTGGATCGGGAATATTGTATGCAATGGATTGTTGGCTCATGCATACTTGTAATGATAAGATGAGGCAAATGACAATAAATAGAAAGAGTTTCATTCAGAAACATGAATCTGAAAATCATTTGAACAGCACATGAATATAGATGGATTTGGCTACAAAAAATACTAATACTAATGTCATTGTCGTTTGTCAACTTTTTAAAACATAATTTCAACATTTTAATCAAGGTCAACGAAAGAGAAAATCATAGAAACAAATATTGTTATAAAGTTCACTACAGTAGGTGATATTCACTTATAATATGAAAATAAGTGCGTTGATTAAAATATAATATAAAGACTGTTATACAACATCAAAATGGGTAAAAAGATATGTAAGTCTAGACACATTTTTCTCCCTCATCCGTGATTTATTTACGAAATATGTTGTGAGCGTGTGAGAAGAAAAGTAACGTATTTCTAGAATGATTTCTGAAATATGTCCAATGTAGGGAAGTTTTATAAGGAGGCACAATAAATTCAATATACAATTTTTCGAGTAAATTATGTTATTTATTATCAAAAATAACATTAGTTAAAAGATAAAAAAATTTTTTCTTAGTTCACAAGCCAATTCTTGTTAAGTTTACTGATCACTATTTCGAAGAAAAAAAAATAAAAGTGACACAGTTTATATTATTCATATATTGAAGTGTTTCAGTCATTGAAGCGAAAAAAAGAAAAACATTCTTTCTGTGATTCAGTTTAAAATGTGATTAAATTTTATGAGAAAATTAATGTACGATAATAACTATTAGATACATTATATACTAATGAAATTTTTATTTGCAAATAGCGTACAACAACTACAAGTCAAAAATTATCGACACTTTTTTCTTATATAATGTGTCTTTATGTTTTTATTTTTGTTATTACTGAAAGAAAGAAATACCAGCGAAAGATTGCATAAAAACCATTCTCAAAAAGACACCTACACTTACCAGGTGATTATGCTTTTTTTGATATTTTAATATGATTAACGGATATATGTTCGATTGCCGAAAAGTGTAGGAATGCAAAAAGAATTGTAAATTTTTGACAAAACTACAAAAAATATTTTTATTACTTTAAAAGTCTGACAGAAGAACACAAGATATTATCTGTTTGAAGAAGAAAGAATTAGACTAAATCATAAACCGTTAATCTGTTTAACAAATTTAGAATAAACTTGGTCAACAATTAGACGACTCTTTCACTCATCTCGGAAGTAATGAATGATTTAGAATCAGATCAACTTTCAGAATAAATGATTCAGATAGACGAAATCAAGGGGAAAAGTACGAATTGTGTATTTCGTAAAAGGTAAATTGGACCTCGATTAGTTTTTTAACCACTTTTAATAGAGAAATCCTTAGTTTTACTTGCTTAACATGATTTCAAAAAAATGACTCAGGCAAAAAAAAAAATGTAATTTTATTAGTCAAGTTTTTTCTGGAAAACTAGATGAAAAACGAACGCAATTTTTGACAATTTTCATACACTCAGAAATAATTAAACCATGTTAAACGTGTAAAGCTTAGTATTCCATAAAAAATTTTGGAGCCACTTCAACTGGTTTTTATTCATTTCTTGATTTTTCAATATTGGGCGAAAAATAGCAACTAGTCGATATTTTCACCTAATTTAGCCTCTTTGCTAGAATTTTTCGCTCTTTTCGAAAATAAATACAAGAAGAAAAAACACATAAAACACACATATATTTTGCAGCAGTTACTGGGTCGATATAAAAGAATAACATTACAAAAAAACATTCTTTTTTTTTTTTTTTCTATCTGAAGTATCTAGTAGTATCTATTACATCTGTGTCCTACCGTTTATAGGGATAAAAAAACAATTAAGTCTCAAAAGAAAAAGCAGGAAGATCTACATGATGTATACACAGACACTATGTAGTTGTAACATTGATTTAAAAAACATATTTTATTTTACTGGAAAAAAGAAATGTTTTTGTCTGCCGCTAAGAAGGCATCCGACATTTTTTCTATTAAAGAAAAAAAAAAAAAAGTATCTATAAAAAAATTTTTATTATGATGAATATCAAAACTAATCAAATCACCCGTAACTGCCTCACATTTCTAAAAATGTGTGGCTGTTGTTTTATTTTTTTATTTTTTTTTTTGTTTTGTTTTTTGTAAAAATGTTGACGTATAATTTATGAAAAAACTTGATATAAAGAAAAGAAAAGAGTACTAGTCAATCGAGTTAGATGCAACGTTGAAACGATTAGTTAGATTTATTTGTATTTTGACATGTGTTAAGTCGATCAAAAGGAGACGTTCTGTTTACAGAACAATCTTAATCAATACTAAGTTAGCATATTATTTCTAATTCAAGATAGTTTTTAACATAAAGAGAATAGTCATACGGTTGATCACCAAAAAAAAAAGAAGGGAATATTCTTTTTTATCAGACGTTCTGCATTATTTACATTACGTACGAAACATTGCAGATTGAGACTCAAATAACGATTCTATTATAGTGTCTTGTCAAAACTATCAAATGAATCAATAAAAAAACGCTTCTTATTACTGATGTTAATTAATGATCTTAAACATGCACCTGTTCCATCTTAAAACTTGTAAAATTTCTGTACTTTTATTATTTTCTTAGTTGATGATTATCATATTATTTCTTTTGTAGATAATTCAAGGTTAAAAACAAAAACATAACCATCAGTTTTTATCTTTCATCAACAGATCTACGAAAAACAGCATTTTTCTTTTTTACATCAATATACTTGTATAACCATATTTCTTCAGCTTTACAAGAAGTTGTCATAAAATGTTATTGATGATAACGATGAAGTAAACTGCTGAAAAAATAATGCTTAGCAAATGGATAAATGGAAAAATACCTATTAAAATCTCAAAAACATCAGCCATTGTTTCGACTCGATAATTAATCTCAATATACATACGATCGAGTATAACCAATAACTGACTTTAGTTTATTGAATTTTTTACGAAATAAATAATAATCATAAAAATGTCCTTTTAATCGTCTTGGAAAAAACAGAACATTGTCAGTCTAACAATAATCATTTGTATCTAATACAACATAATGGTCTACTGTTTCATCAATTTGTTACATGGAAAGAAATAGAAGCAAACAAAAACGACGACAAATTTTCAAGAGAGTTATGTGAATAATACTTATTCATTCTTATGTTTGTATGACATAATAAGAACAAGTAACGTATAATGAGATCTGTTCACACATCTTACTAGTTCAAATAATTCAATTTTTATTTTTACTAGATTATTTAATATCGTTGAAATAATAATAAAATAATAACTTTTCATTTTTTCAAAATATATATACTTATCTATTCCAGAAAACTTTGATCAATGTCAAAATTCTGTTTATACATTATATTATAGACAACACGGAACCAGGATGGGAGAAGAACTATCGCTACTCGCCATAGTTTGATTTCTCGGCATTGTTATAAGAAATCCACCGAGAAATATTCATGTCAATTAACATAATATTATTCTTTTTAGGGGAGATATTCTTGTTTTTTCTATTTAGCAAAGTAAAGTGAACATTTCTCTAAACGCATCCATAAAACAAGACAATAAAAATAAAATGATTGTATTGTATGAAATTTATTTTTAAAATGTACATTTATCAGTTTAATTTGCTTGATAAATTAATTATAAAATGTTATGAAAAAATATTTCACATAAACAAAAATAAAATAAAAATAAAATAGTAAAAAAGTGCTGATCATGTCAGTTCAATGGACCAATATCATTATACATTGATAATAGTTAAAATTTTAATCTAGAAACAAATAGCATTGAAAGAAAAAATACAACAGGAATTATAAACAATATTAGAAATAGAACAAAAAAATCTTGTTCTGATTATTAAACATTTTTACAAATATTTCAGTTTGGAGTATTACGAAGAAGATGACTGATGAATATTTTAACTATAGATGACTATTTCAGTTGAGTTTGCAATAGATTGAGAAGAATTCATACTCTATAATAGACATCTATTTTGTCGATTAGGTTTGAAGAAGTTCAAATTTTTTAAACAAATCTCTAATAAAACCGATATGAAAAAAGATCGACATAAAATGATAATCATATTTTTTAAAATCTGATTTTATAACAAGAACTATTCGTTCAATATCCAAGTTTATAAATCAACAAGGTACAAGAAATATTTATTAAATTCAAAATTAACAATTTCTAATTCACACTGTCATATTTACTGTTTGCATCATAGATCTCAACGATGATAGAGATTTTCTTCTTATTATTAGACTTTCTCTCATTTTACCACACGCTCTTCCAACTGAAACCTACGATAGTCTTTTAACAAAAAAATATGTTTTTCCGGATTACTAATAATTTTTACTAGTAAACATGATTTTCTTTTGAACAAGGTGCACGCTGTCTCCTTGTAAATTACTGTATTTAAAAGTATAATTGTTTTTACTTCACTTACTTTCTAACGGCAAATAATCGTCTGCTTGTAAATAATCTTTCCTTCTTCCATGGTAATTCTTTTAGCCCGAATCTCATTTTATCAGATATTCTTTTTTATTCATTTTCTTGTTGAGTTTTCTAATTCCATTTGTAAAATAAATAAAGAATCTGCTGGAAAAAAACTCATTATAAGACATCATCTAATTTACAATGAAAAATAGTTTTACTTGTAGGTTTATCGTATCGAAATATAAACGAAGTTCATAAAATTTAGATTCAACGAGTGCATGGGTTTTTATGATGTGCTATTTTGATAATTAATCCTCTGGTGTGACAATTACAATTTCAACAAACACATCCCTAGGAAATAATGCTGGTAACCGATCAAATACCTCATAAGGTATTGATCTGTAAGACAATTTTCATGAGTTTTAATATTAAAAACCAAATTAAAATCGAGAATATTTAATTAGAAGCGTAAAGTACTTAGTACATACTTCAGACATTTTTGGATTGTTCAATTAGATAAACTAAACACCAGTGGCTAAACACCAGTACTTCGATGTAAAATTGTCGAGTCCAAGGTAATCGACTGTGGACAATCCAAATCTGGAATTAATTTCTATCGCATAAGCTTTTATCATTAGTATTTCTCAATTAGATTGATATATGATCTGAAATAAACAAATGAATATGTCTCGGTAAAAACATACGACATTTTTCTTCTGACAGTCCGTCCCATTCTAAGATAAAATGTCTTCAGTACTGCCTACTGTTATTATATAAACTATACTTTTTCAATTTAATTCTCTCTTTCTATTTTTTTTCTCCTTATCTTGATATAGTGTCATCCTTTAGTATCAAACGAAACAATACACCTTGGTTTTGGTGTATCGCGAACTGGTGGAAATTTTCCATAGGTTTATTGTTCACTCCATCATGAGGAACATTCAGCACCTGTTATTTAATGGAATGGTGCCACTTTCGATTAGTATACTGTCGCTACTGTACATTTATTATACATCATAAAGTTTAATTTGTTGAATTTTCGGATCAATGAAAATTTAGATACAAGTTCGTCATCATTAAAATCTTTACCTTAAAAGTATTTCAACTAAATGTCTAATTAACATGGTACAGATGCGATCCGGGATTTTAAAAGTTAAATCGGAATCGGAGCCAAATGCCACAAAGATTTCCACACTGATGTAGCTTATTTCCATAGAATTTCAAAACCAAAGTACAAGGCTTTTTATAGCAGGGAGGGCTACCCACTCCATTAAACCCAACCGAAGGGTCTCTGATGGTGAATCTCGCTCTCTCACTTGTGCAGTATTACAAGCTTCCTGCATTTCACCCTCACCCCGAGACCTATATAACAGAGAAAATAATCCTACAAAGCAGAAACTAGATAATTGTTTTTCCGTTGCTGAATTCTTTAGATGTTATCAGAAAATAATTTATTGCATTTAATTGAAAAATATGTACAAGACGGTGATGAGATGATTTCGTCGCAAATATCGGATGGTAATCCTGCCGTTTATATTATTAAATAGAATATTTATCTTTGCTATTTTATTTAGAACTGGTCAGAAAACAGATAACTTTACTTGATTTTATTCTTAGCACGGGGTAACTAAATATCATCAATCACCTTATTTATAATTATTGTTCTTTTTTTTCTTGCAGCGAATATCTTAAAAGTGCCGAATTATCTAAACGTTCCGTTGCATTTGTTTTAATATCGAATGTATTAGCAAAACTGCCAGACACATTTTTGACATCGATCGAAAGTAAAATAATTAACTACTGATTTACTGTAGTATCAATCTCTCTTGAAAAGTTGTGTAGCACATAAATGCATTTTTTTGACTTTATAGTACATCATTTGGTTCAATTTGTTTCTGCAAAATTATTCGACCATCATATATTAGCACGACCATCAGTTGAATTATACAATACATTGGTAAGGTAAAAGTCATGATTAACTTAGGACATAACCTTGAGCAAATACATGCGTCCAATTCGATTTTGATAACCATATGTTACAGTTACTAGATCTGAGGGAAAGAATCTGTATATGAAACTCGACTTATTTTATTATATTTAGCAATTTTACAACCGCCTTCTTAGTTACTAGAGACTCAGAATTCATTTCTGAAAGAATCAAAGAAGATACCACGACCGGTTTCAACCTTTCTCAAGGGTCTCGTCAGGTGGTTTCCTTCGAGAAAGACAGAGTTAAGGCACGACAGGCAACACAAACTCCGTCCACACCATATGAGGGTGTTACTATTCCTTGTTCTTATCGAACGAAGAACGATAACCTTCACACGACGAGAGCGAAGCACGATATCACTGTACAATGCACATGTTCTGCTTCTTTACATTAAGTATTTCTTTTCATTCTATCAGAAATGACTCATCATTTTAACATAAACTGTATCTAGTAACTTTCACTCAACAACTGTTGAGATAAATGTGAAAAGCACCATACTTATGGTTCGACCTTGGGAAGTGGTCATCCATCTTCTTACTAATCGTAGTTATGACACAATAGAGAAAGACAATACGTCATAATTCTCTACTTTATAGTGACAAACTCCATAATAATGCATGGTTTGATCTTCAGAAGTGGTCACCCATCCTCTTACTAGTCAAGCTCGTTTACAGTGGAGAAAGACAACATTTTGTCAAACCACCTGACGAGACCCTTGAGAAAGGTTGAAACTGGTCGTGGTATCTTCTTTGATTCTTTCAGAAATGAATTCTGTCTAAGTCTCTAGTAACTAAGAAGGCGGTTGTAAAATTACTGAAGGAAAGAGTTGTTCTGAAAGGAAATTTGACACAAATCTAACCAGTTTGTTTTCTGATATTGACACGATACTTCTCGTAGGTTCTTAGCCATCTAGCAAATATTCTCTCTACTAGTTAGCAAACTATTATTGTTTATTTGATTGTTTTAGTCAAAGCAAGTCGCTATCAATGATGAAGATTGTTTAGTAATGATCAAGTCAATTTATGCTGATGTCTATGTTCAATCATTTCCACAAACGAATCGTTACACTGTTTATGTTATATTATTTAGATTTCTTGTAGAAAAATTAAACGGTAATTGAATAATAAATAATTCATCTTTTATAGTCTAATCAGTATCCTTTCTCTTTAATGTTTAGCTATTCGTCAACATGGAAGTGATTTTGTATGTAATTTCATTCAATCGATGGATGGTGAACGTGATCCAAGAAATTTGGTGATTTGTTTTCAATGTTTACAGTATATAACAAAATATTTAGATATAGGTGTGTAGTAGATTAAAATAAAAACTTATATTGTTGAAATAGCATGTTAAAGTTTAGAGCCGTACAAAGAAGAATTATTTGATGTTGTCTCATGTTATTTTCCGATCGATTTTAAACCGGTAAATATATAATTAGACTTCTTATTAATTATCTGTTGCTATTCTTATGTATAGTAAAATTATTTCTTAAATAAAAATTATAAAGATATTATCTTGAACAAATTTAATATTGTTATTTTTGTTATTAGCGTTCGGCAAACGATAACGATCAAAGTGTTACACAAGAACAATTGATTTTATCGCTAAGAACTGTTTTAACTTCTACAAACAAATTTGCTCAATATTGTATACCAATGTTAATCGAAAAACTTGACGCTGATATTCAAAGTGCTAGAATAGCTGCTATGAACGTGTTTGTACGTAGAAATCACAATCATTTATTATATCATTCAAGTCATTCCTCTTCATGATAGATTCACTGCGTTGATACGTATGAGGCAAAAGATATTGAACAACATTTAGTTACATTATGGAATTTGTTCACTAAACAGGTAATTTATGCTTAACAAGTATACTAAAAACTTTGGTTACTATTTTTTTTCCTTCAATCTAAAAGAATGGTTGCAGATATCACCTTAATCTATAATCTTCGGATACATTACTAGAAATTCCTTTCTTTTTCTCTCAGCAACATCTTGTTTTTCATTATATTTAGGCATTATGTGCTGAAACTCAATCGATTGAAAGTTATGCATTACGTTCAGTTACCGCACTGGTAGAATTAATCAGTAAATCGATTCAAAATGATGAAACAAATGTATCAACAACAAAATTTACTGAACGAGCTATTCGAGGTGTGAAAAATAAAACAAAAAGTAGCACATATTAATCAAATCGTATTTTTTTTAATCATTTAGAATTGGAACATTATCTAAAAGAACCAGATTTAAAATTGATATGGCCAGCAACAAAAATTCTTCAGTGTGTTGCACGTTCAAACTCAAATTCATCTACTCTCATATTGAATCATGTTTTACCCGTTCTAATTCAACAGTTTAATGCAAATAAATCGGTATCTTTGGATTGTTTGGTGTTTTTTTTGTCTGGTAATTGCTTCACTGAGCTTTTCTTCACTCATTTTAGATAAGTCACAAACGGACGTTAATAGATATGATCGAACATTTTCTACGAACCCCGAGTAATTTTTTTCTGATTTCTTTTCAAACATACCATAACCGTTCTTTTTTCCAGATCCTCCTGTGATTACTCAAACTACAACTGAGCAATTGTGGAATTTATTATTGAACAATTTTGATGATGTAATAAATAATTGTTTATCATTAAGTGCATCACTTTTGAAAATTGGTGACAACATTAAAATAAATGAAGCACTTGCTGCAAAGCTGATTCCTATTATCATTAATGGTATAATACGAGATGAGTTAAAGTAAGATTTAACATATAATTCTTGTGTATAATATATGTTGCTTAGAAAAATCTTTATCTATTGAGTTTAGAACAAATATGTTTAGTCTTTTAAAAACTATTGCATTATTACCGTCAACTAATGATTTATGCACAACATTGTTATCATCAATCTTAGATTATTGGACAAGTATGTTACATACATTGAACATTACTCTCAACGAATATGTGTCTCTATTTAAGATAACAAATCTTCTACGGATGATTCAATTCAATGTTATGTTTTTCTTTGTCAAAATTCTTCATATTGTCAAAAACGCATTGAACCATTTATAGATCGATATTTTTCTCTTTCTGGTACATTTAAAAGAATTTACTCAAAATCAGTATAGAACTATTATTGTTTCATTTGTATTTTATTAGATAATTCTCAGAACGAAAAGACATATACAACAATATTTAGTCTCTTACCAATTTTGTTTGATGATTTATCTCCAAAGTACGTGATGACAAAAATATTTACGTCACTGTTGGATTTATTTAATAAACAACCCAAACTATTCAATTCGCATGCTGCTGCATTTTGCTCCCAATGTGGTGTGATTATGGACGAAACGTGAGCGTTAAATAAATCTAATTGATAAATTATCTAATTTTTCTTTGTTAATTAGATGTATAGATGATGTAGATAAACTTTGCCAGTCAACAATACTAAATGAGACCAATTGGCAGACACTAAAAGTAAATCGACAGCACACAAATAAATATGATACACTTTTATCACTGTTTTTTTATTTTTTAGTCAACATCATCTTTCGTTGAATTTATACCGATCATGTATTTTCTGAGCCATCTGAAACGAAAAGTAAGTGTAGAAACTAGACAGTTAGCAACATAACTTAAGAGAAGACCTGTTCAAGTATCATGGTTCTATTCAAAAATGAAGTATTGAAGTTTGAACGTCAACGTATGACGTGAACTATCCACTTTCAAAAGCTACATCGCTTTCTTCTATGTGTGATCCTTTCGGGCTTCTGAAAAAAGTTTCAGAAGCTTCGAATGCATGCTGGTTGAAGACTACTGTCTAACAATTGAATAAACAGTGCCGAGTTTAACGTCTCTGTCGTTCAGTCTGAGATCATTTTCTCTACATACAGTCTGACAAACTTCTTTTTCTAATAAGATATATTTCTATAAAAGGTATGGGTTTTTTTAAATGTGGTATCGGTGTTGGAGTTCCATTCTCGGCTAGTCCACGTAACGGTCTACTTTTTCGAAAACGGAGTCCGTAGGAATGCATGAATCATGAATACTTCGACATCTTGACCTGAAACTTTAACTTTTCTCATGTTAAATTCATTCCACCCACAAAATTAATTTAAACTTTAGGTCAGCTAACATTTCGAGCTATGTTCCTAAGATCTTGCTTCACACTACTTTAATGTTACCAATGGACTTCGTGAGCTAGACTGATGTGGATTTAAGAATCGCGATTATCTAACATTCAAGAATTTACTGCTAATATCTCTGTTATCATTCCTTATTAAGAATTGTTATGGTTTTTGTTCTTAGTATTACGCAAAACAATTCGGTGATATCTATACAAAAATTAGTAAAAATTTAGTTGAATTTTCCTTAATCGATAATGTTTCTGCTGACAATCAAGACGTATTTCGGTTATTTTATGGTAACCTTATTAATAAACTTTCCTTAAACGGTAAGTATACGTACTAGATTACTTTGAATCTAAAGTTCGTTGATCTGTTGTTCTTTTCTTAGAATACGTGATGGAACAGTCAAATGAGCTTTTAGCCGAATGTGAACAACATATTAATCAAAATTCGCCATCTCATCTGAAATTGTGGACAATCGTAGTGAAAGCATTAACAATTAGTAGACCATTTAAGATAAAACAATACATTGAGAAGGTAATAATATAAAATAAATACGATGGAATGTTGAGTTTCTTTTATATTTTCTTAGCTTGTTGAATGGATTAATAAAATTGAATTCGTTGATGATTTAGCTTGTCAATCATTAAAAATATTAACAACGATTGAAGATGAATCATTTTTATCAATAAATGCTGATTCCATTATTCATCCATTAGTCAAACAAATAGTATTTGTTCATATTGTTTCATATTTGAAACCATTGCTAGAAAATAATGGTCAGTTCTTGTCCACATTGTATTGCCCAAAGAACGGCTTAATCACGAGGAATGCTCTTTTGAGATTTAATTGACATATGTACAGTTCGATAAAGCTCGATAGCGTAAATCATTGATCTCGATATTTTTTCATCCCGAAATTATTTGACCCCTGATATCCAAAACAAACTGCTATACACATGCGCTAACCTTTTACGAATAACTTTATTTCTATGAGATGAATTTTTCCCTAGATTATCTCATTCAGAGCAAGTTGTAGTGACCATAAAGCTTCTCTTACTCTATCCATAAGATTCTTTAGGGGGGGATAAGTGATAAGTGAACGCTAACATAGGACAAAAATGGTTGTTTTTAGTGTTAAAGACTAAATAAGTCTGGAATGAAAAAGCATGAAGACGAATGCTTTACACCATCATTCTCAGTGTATTGAGGTTTATCGAACTGGATACATGTGTTATTGAACATCTTGAACGACATTTTGAAAGCGTCTCCCTTACATCGAACAATATACTTCATGAGAATAGTCGACAGAGTTTTTCTACATAATGTATTGATCTTGTTAATCGAACGTTATATTATTTAATATGAATTATCCTCAGTGTTCATCTCTGTAAATTATTATTCATTTAGATATAAAAGCAGGACAAATGAATGTTTTGATTGATTTATTAAACAATGTTCCAAAAGCAATTGTAAAGGACGAATTAAAATCTGTATGTTTTTTTATTATTTAGTCTTTAGAGTCTATATTGTTAATTTGTTTTGTTTCATTAGCTTCTGCCTATTTTAATTCGTGGATTAGCATCATCGAATGAAAACGTGTGGTCATCTGCATTAAAATCCTTATGTGATTTGATTAAAAATGAACCATCAACATTAGTTCCATACATTGATAAACTTGTTCCAAGATTAACCACATTAGCTGTATATAAAAACAATATGGTATAATAGTTTATGATTCTACTGCATTCTCATTCATATCAATTTTTATTTTTTGTTTTCCTATGTGTGTCTGTTTAGAATATTCGAATAACAAGCCTCGTGTGTTTGAAGTATCTATGTCAATTACCATTTCGTACTGTAAAACCTTATCATCGGCATATTGTTCATGTTTTACAATCATGCGTTGATGATCACAAACGATTAGTTCGAAAGCAAGCTGTTCTAACACAAATGGCTTGGTAATACTTGTTCATTAATTTTTAATAATATTTATATCATATTTTCCATGTCTTTCTAGGCGTTTATTCAGCGACGAAGTAGCTTAAATTTTCTGTTTTACTGCTTTTAACTCTCTGTTATGATTTAGAATAAAACGATAAGGTGATTTTCACTAATTTCGATTGAATTTAATATTTTTACTTCTAGCATTGATCGATCTTCGCCGATTGTAAAGACTTTCCTTTTTTTTCCTGCTTTTCCTCGCTGATTTTAAAATCACCACTGAAAATTTATGCTCATATTTTTCAAACACGACAAAAGTTCAACTCTTTTGTTTTGATTTATTTAATTTGATTTGTGTAATAAATTCAAATTATTTTTTATATTTTTTAGATGTTTTTATACTTTTCATTTCATATTGATAATGAAAATTATTTGTATACTTGATTACTTAGAAATTTAAATCATGTGTGCATCGTTATACGACGAAGATGAACTGGATGAGAAAGAAATAGCTAAAACAATAACTGTCGATCAACCACAACAACGTAAATAAAAATTCATGATATTTATAGTGCCCAAGTTTTGATGAATTCATTTTTAAACTTCAGCATGGGGAGACAGTATTCGTTTGTTACAAGCACAACTCCATACCAAAAAATTACAACAACATCATCATCAGACAAAAGTAGGTATTTGTCTAAAGAAAGTCTTAGATTCATTGTTTACTTTTTTTTATAGAAAGAATTGAAGGGTGGTGGAACAGTGGCACCGGTAGCGGATCTAAGAAAACGTCGACTACCTCGATTTGGACCAGGACCAGAAGTTTCGTTTAATAGTATGACAGGAAAGGTAAATTATTCGTTTATCTTTCTTTTTTGATATTATATTACTTATATTTCCATGCAGATGGAAGTACATGATCAAAAATCATCGGAAAACATCAGTTCGAATGTAAACACTGTTCAACCACAACCAGTACAACAACAATTGACATCTATTGCACTACTAACATCAATCACAACAAACATTCCAGATGAATATGATGTAACTAAAATTCCTTCAACCTTTTTAACCTTTTAATTATCAAAAATAACGTGTAACATCAGTCTAATTGATTGAAGATTGAAGTTTTATCGTAAAATAGCATGATATATCGAGGGGGAGGGGGCAAATCTATATTTATTTGATACTTTCAAGGCTTATTTTATCCGCTATCTTCAAACTGTCATATTTCGTCTATATTTAGCCTTTAAAACCAAACGATTATGAAAAACTGAAAGAACAAAAACGTCGTCAACAACAACGTGAACGTGATGAAGAAAGGCGACAACAGGATGAAGAAGACCATATATTAGATTATGAAAAAGAGAAGGAACGTGATCGTGAAGCGGAAGAAAGATTAAAAAAAGGAGCAGCTTTTGCACCACCACCGTCATTAATCGAAGAAGATAAACGTTCAAGTTTAGAATCAAGTATATTATGAAAAGATTTGTTTTGGATCTATACTTTGTATCAAATCTATTATTTAAGCTTCAAACGAAGTCATGTTACCACCTCCAAATCTGAAAGATCGTGTTGAACGTATGGATACAAGCCCTGCGCGAACAGCGTCGCCAAGCAATGTAACATTACCTCCTCCATCGTTACCACCTCCATCTTTAGTAAATCCATTTGGGTACACTACGGGACATCTGATTTGTACTTCATTTGTATTCTTTCTTTCTTGCTTTCTTTCAGTGCTAGTGCAGCTGCAAAAATTATGGCCAAAATGGGATATAAAGAAGGTCAAGGACTCGGGAAGTCTCAACAAGGAATGAGTCAAGCACTGGTTGTCGAAAAAACATCGAAACGAGGAGGAAAAATTTTGCATGAAAAAGAATTACCTCTAAAACAGGGTAACGTATATGTTTTCATGAATAAGACAAAATAAAATGGTCGTATTTTTGTTTTGATTAAAGAAATTGTACCTCCAAAGGCTGATTCTGGTGTCAATATGACTGATGAAATGAAAAATCGTTCAAAAGTTGTTTTGTTGAGGGTATGAAGAGGAAATATTCTGATATTCAATTGAAGATTGACTGTTGAATTTATTTATGCATTTAGAATATGGTTGGTGGTGGAGAAGTTGATGAAATGTTAGAAGGTGAAACGAAAGAAGAATGTCAGAAATATGGTGAAGTAGAAAAAGTTGTTATTTTTGAGGTTAGTAGACAACTATGAGTTAATTATTAGAAACCAAAGTTGTCATATTTTTTTTCTAGATTCCTGACTCACCAGATGAAGAAGCTGTTCGAATATTTGTGGAATTTAAACGAGTTGAATCAGCTGTCAAGGGTAAAAAGTAGTTTAATTGATTAATGGAAAGACATAGTGTACAGAAAATCTCGAGTTCGATACCGTACAAAAAAAGAAATCTTTGCTATGATGAATAAAATGATAGGTATGAATAAATAGTTGATTCAATATCATAGAGCCAAATAAATAATCTGAGCAAAGATCACTACCGTTTTATCTATAATGGTTATACACGTTCGACTATGAAAAGTAACTTATTAAATTTTTTTTTTCTCTCTTTTTCAAGCTGTAGTCGATTTAAATGGACGTTATTTTGCTGGCAGAGTGGTACGCGCAACATTCTATAATGTAGAAAAATTTAGACGATATGATTTAGCAGATGAATACTGAAATTATTTATGTTATTACATGTTATGTTGTAAATTTATTGTTATCGTTATTTTTTTTTTCTCATATGTACAAAGAATATTGTTTGTTTTATTAATTTGTAATAAAAAAATGTTTACAGTGTTACTTAATCATTAGTTTGGTTTTAATTATTAAAAAAAAATTAATTTCTATCACATTATGTTAATTGTACGTACACTTTCCTCTATAGAAAAAGATATCTTCTATTCAACCTTTTACAATGGATGGTGATGATACAAAACATTTAGACGATGATGCATTTATCGGTAATGCTGAGGATAATACACAAGATAGCAAAAATACACCTTTGGAAGATAGTGATTGGATCAATGAACTACGTCACGCATTGGATGGTGGATGTGATTTAGGATCCATAAGAAATATTGGAAAATGTCGTCCACTTAATAATGAATTAAGATTACGAGTATGGCAGGTAATAAAAATAATAAAGATAATAATTGAAGACAGAATTACTGGTTAAAATTATTTTTAGACATGTCTTAATATTAATACTAATACCGATGAATATAAATATGTCAATGAAGTTTTTGATCTTCCTGAACAAAATACCATTCGTGAAGACGCTTTAAGATTAGTGCGTAGGTGAACATATTCTTCTTTTCATTTGTATTCGTATTGTATAATTTGATTTATCGTCGCTTCTTTATCATCTTAGAATCGTTAAATTTGAATGAACAAGAAGCTGCATCAAAAATGAATGATGTTGAAGCTATTATAACATCTTATTGTAAACAACAGTAAGTTGCATTTGTTATAAAAATAACACCTACGTACTCGAGATATACATATATATAATGGCATAATGAACTATCGCAAGGAAATATATCACATTGTAACATACTCTCTAATTTATTGTGATGTAGAGATGGAAGACTCCTATTGCTCGACGACTCGAGGCTGCTCAGATGGCCCCAGTTAAATGACTATAGCTACCAAACACGAAAAAAGACAGAGGTTTCGAACTTGTTTAACTTTGTAGAGCAGATGTTGCTCTATCTAGGTATAAATTCAGAACAAAAATTTTATTTAGAATCCTGTCCGCGGCACTGTCGGATATTTTGTCCTAGAAGGTACACCATCTGAAACTGAGAGTTTGTAGATCATTTTTAAGTCGTTCGATAGCCCCATGAATTTACTTCAAAATGATGAAAACCAGTCCTCTCTAGCTCATTTCGATCAAACGTTATTCAAAAAACATCCGAGTCCACTTTATTTTGAAATAGATAGTAGTTCTAGACTCGGACTGGACTCGAGCTCAGACATTTAGAAAGTTATTTTCATTATTTTTTGAATAAAGTATTATATTGTTTAGTCTGAATTTGAGAGTCAAATATACTGTGTTCTTTTTTATATTCATTCAATGTGACATTGTATTTATAGGAAGATATGATAAACATGTATATCTGATATAGAGACAACCAGAAAAGATGTACATGCATGTGACAGTTTCTATGCGCTTTTCTTTCTGTTACAATACGATTCCACCATCAAAAGTCGAAAATAAGATTCAAGCGCACTTGAACTTGAAAATTACCGAACTCACTAATAGCTGTCGCGATATATGAAGAGAGAGAGTGAGAGTTTATCGCTATGATATTAACCATAAGATATATCAGTGAGTGGGTGTTACATGTCGATACATACCATAATTACAGTAGGCGCCAAATGAATTTCCCCCCTACGTATTTTTCAGAGAAAAATGACAGGATCCATTCTTTTCTCATTTTTCTACACGTAGAAAGAAAGCGCAGAATTTGCTACATCAGACCCCATCAAGAGCACAAAGTAAGGATGTGATTTTGATAGTGAAAATTTTGTTGAAAGAAAAAGATGTCAAAATTCGTTGTCCCAAAACTTATTTTCCTCTTGATTATTGTCACAAAGGTG
>CAJNOQ010004452.1:0-17484 GCA_905250885.1 Didymodactylos carnosus | reverse complement strand
TTCGCGAGAAGTGTAGAATCCCGGATTCCATCGGAATCCACCCGATTCCATTGGATTTCTTTGGATTCCGCTGGATTCCTTTGGATTTCTTTGGATTCCTTTGGATTTCTTTGGATTCCTTTGGATTCCTTTGGATTTCTTTGGATTCCATTGGATTCCTTTGGATTCCATTGGATTCTATGAGATTCCGTTGGATTCTATTGGATTCCGTGGGATTCCAGGATTCCGTGCTTTCCCCTTGGGTGAGGCACGCGTTAAAACTGAACAACGTATTGCAAATATTAAGGAATATGGCTTATCAGGCATGGTCGTATTGCATTTTCTTGATCATATACTAGTTGCATAACGTATTTTTGTCAATAACTATTTTTCATCATTCAAACTTATGAAAAGAATGACTGAACTTGGGTATGGTATTACATGCACATTATGTCCACATCGTGTAAGTAACTGTCCTGTACCATTAGAAATACAATGGAAGAAAACATGTGATTATTATGAAACATTTGTGTCAGATGATGAAAAATATTTATTATGAATTTTGCAAGATTTACAAATGAAAAGCTGAAAAATAGAGGAGTCATTTATTTCAACTTTTACAAGATGAGTTCAAGATCTTCTTCTATTTAGGGGGATTTTTTATTGTAGGGAGGTCTTGTAATATGTCCACCCCTTTATGACTATGCTCCACATGATCATGTACATAATTAACCTTCTCGTATCGTGCATGATATTTCTCATAAGTTCCATCTCACGTCAATACATTCGAGGACTTCGATTACACACAGCCAAAGCTTTTGTTTTTGCTATTCATCAGAAAATCTTGTTTGTAAATTATTGGAAATTTTTATTCAGAAACATACGCAAAGATTTTATTTTCTCATCGTTGTACTCTTCTTTCTCTCCCAGGAAACAAGATGTCACTGTCGTGTGGTTAAGGAAGGCGAAGAACAAACTGAATGGTGACATCGTTTATGTGAAAACTCTCTATTGAAATGTTATTATTAAGCTGCAAAAAAATGCCCTAAACTCAGGAATTAACTCGATGGTATCGATATACTCTCTCTTGTTCTCAGGGTTGTTATGGTGCATCATTAGTACTACTACACCAGTTAATGAGAAAATAAACTCCTAATTGATATTTACACATATATTTCTGTTTTAAGTATAACTGTCTAACAACTATCTTCGAGCCCGACTTTATAAAAATCATATATTTTTTTTCATTAGATGATGACGACTTGAATAATCATTACCTGACTACGGTAAACAAAATAATCTAATAATTAATAATATTATAATTATTTTTACACGCATATTAGGCATATTATATTATTAATTATTACTTCAACCAAAAATCATAAGTCAATATCGTTGCAACAATGTTTTAGTCATCTTAATGAGGATTGAAGAGAATCAACTGTTATACAAATCTCAAACAAAACGCAAAGAAGAATCATTTTTTTTATCAAATCTCGAATTTCTCATTAGCAGAGATGTCTGTGTTAGGACCTTATCAGACAATTTTTCTTTAACAAAAGTATGTTGATATCTAATTCCTCTTTTTATTCTCAATAAGCCATATCTTCCACTTGTTTACATATCACTTAAGGTAGACCGAATATAGAAACAATGTACAGTCTGATTACTACTAACAACCAAACAGAAGATAATTTTTATACTAGCCTCTGGTTGATTTACATTTCTCTTTCCTCACCTCTGGTTATGTACTATCTACGCATGTGTCTATCTATTGGTAAAATTAGCCTTAAGACAACAGTTAAGAAAGACACAAAACAAGTACTTTATTTTTTAGATGCGGGTGGGGGTGATCATTTTCTTCTATACACACTGTCCGATGCCCTTTCTTCTCATACATATATATAAATATATATATATATATATGCACTGAACTTAAAAAGAAAGAGCTCTATCTGTTTTATGTAGATGAGAAGACAAAGAAGTTCAGAAGGAAAAGAAGAAAGAAGAAAAAAGGTTGGAAAAAATGACAGAAGAAGATGAACTTAACCATAAAAGATTTCTATTTTTTTATAATGTGACAACGATTATCTTAGCGGAACTTATTAGCTATGTTATTTATAACATTCATTTTTCATAGACTATGTATAGACAAGTATGTATAGAGTAGACAACGATTTTTTATGTACATCAAATAATTTACATTACATTAATATCTCAGTGGTGTGTTTCCTTACGAATGTAAAATAAAGTTAGTTCAAAATATATTGATTATAGTTGCCTAATGATTGTTTGAGAAAACTTATTTATCTAGCACTTGTTATTCTGATCAATCTGAAAACATTTGCGAGAACTTGAACAAGAATTTTTTTACGACAGATGCACACTGTTTGTTAAAACACTGAGAAAATAAGATTAATCATTTTTCTTTCTAGAAAAGATCATTTCTTAAAAGATGTTCATTTGTGCATCATGACTCTCTCTCTCTCTTTCGTGTTCTTTCTCTTGAAACCACAGATAATTGTTTGCGCAATTAATTCATTCTAGTATGAAAAAAATTTATGTGAATGAATGTGGTTGAACGTGTCTTGTTTGTGTTTATTATATGCTGAGGTTCAATGAATATAGAGAAAAAATTGTAAAATTTTTCTTTTTTTTCTTTCTCTTTCAATCAAATCAACGATTTTCTTTTGCTGAATGTGTATCTATAAATAATCGTCTCGAGAACTCAGATCATCATAAGAATAAGAACATTGACTTAAAACCACACACACACACACATGCAAGGGTAACCTGGATAAAATTTTTTATTTTTTTAATGTTTTTCTTTTCTTTTCTTTAAATTGTTTTTCTTACTTTAACATGGATAGACATGAAGTAAACATATAATTTGTGGGCGGCATATAATAGTGACAGAGAGACAATTAGTGCAATACAACATTTATTATGCTTGTACTCCATGACAGAACTCTACCGGAAGGAGTAAGGTTGATGTCAAAAAAAGAAAAAACGGATGTCACTTGAGCTTTGCATTTTTTATTGATGGTTTATTTTTCTCAATAGACTCAAAGAATATAAGTATCTAAGACATGTACACAGTAGAAAAATAATTGCTTGCATGTTTGATCATTTATCCACAATGGCAAAAGTCGATTTAATTCCATATCTGTATTCAATAGTCGGTCAGAATAAAAATGTTTTTTCTTCTTCTTCATTTCTACAATAAAAAACTTAACAATGAAGACTGTTAAAAATAAAGCGATAGATAATTTGTCTTTGTATTAATATTTGATGAACTACCGAGTCTCATTTTCAGCTTAAAACGAACAAAAAGATTGATTAAAATCAAAAATCTAGTTGTCCGAGACAAATCCTATAGTCATAGTGATGATCGATGTTAGAATGATGTATTGATATATATGTATAATAAAACATACGGTTGATTGCGTCTCTATACTAGGATAATGTTTTATGTGAAGCTCAAAAAAAGATCGTCTGCTAAAGACACACATCATCACCTCAAAGAAACATCATCAAATATTTACGGATCACTTATTTGTTTCCTCTATATTTTTATTCGATTAGACATCGAGGACTGTAAATGAACACGAACATGAACAATTGTGATTATAGAAAAGTAAACGTTACTAATGAACCATTTTCAAAATCTTTAAAAACGGTTTATAATAGCAGCTTAAAAGTGATCTTTCGGATGAAAAGAATTTTATTTTTACTTTTTATTATCGTTGAGCAAAACAATGAAATAACATGTTTGTTCAATGTTTATTTCAAGAAAAATAACATTTTGTTTCCTTGTTTGATAAAAGTGTTGATTTTCATTTTACTATTTAATTAGAAGGAATGAATAATGAGGAAAAGAAAAATGAAGAGACATCGTTGATTTTTGTTTGTTTTATTACATGTTACAATAATATTTTTACTATGAACAACACAATGAAGTTAACACTAAACAGGGGCAACTACTAAAACTTTTATACTAGTGAATTGTGAGTCTTTTTTTCTGTTTTAAATATATACATCTTTTGTTTTCACTAGGGAAATAAGTATTTCATTTTTTTTTCATTGAATAATTTCCGAAATTTTTAATGTTTCTGAGTGTTCAACTAAATCGAACATTTTTATAGATATTTCAACGACAAAGTAAGATAGACAAGAAACAGTTGAACTATTATGCATAAAACTCTCGATTTCATTTTGTTTCAATAGTCAAAAACTGATCGAATAATTTTAATTATGATGAGAAAATATGAATCAAAGAATTATAATCTAAACTGATTTCAAATAAAAAGCTTTCAATATTTGAAGGTTTAATTGTTTGTTAGAAATATAAATGAGTTTTATGTCTGTGAGAAGTTTTAATAAGAAATAATTATTTCATTCTATTGAGAATAGAACGATTGCATAAATTATTTAATACATAGTTCATCTAATATTCTTTTGTCTATTTCTTATTTTGACTCCTCTGTGTGATTATATGTCTCGTTTGTAAAGACAATATGTTCACATTTTGTTTTTAAACAAAAGACTTTAATAAAGACAATAGAAAAAATCTCTCCTTTTTTTTTTGTTTCATTTTTATCAGATTTCTTTCCTAAAAAAATCATTGATGACATGCCTCACTTTCATATATAGAGATAAAGAAAGAAAGAGAGAGAAAAAGAGAGCAAACTTCAGTGATTTTTCTTTTATTTTCGGTCATGTTGATACCTGTACGTGAGAGCGGAAATAATTTATTAACAAAAGACGAGAAAAACGGTATTTGTATCGTTATTATTATTCTTATTATTGGTGACACACGTCTTGCGGTAAAGTAGTGCTACTATCCTAATACATTTTAAAAAAAAAAAAAAAAGCAGGAAATTAATAATGAATATAAAGTAATAAAAATTAATTATGTCAAAAAATTTTCTTAGATTTTTTTCTTTTTTTTTTTGTGAAAGAAAAGAAGAAGAGTACGCCATTTTGTCTTAAATAATATATTTTTTAAGATAAAATAAAATGAACTTGACACAGTCATGCCAGAAGGAGAAAAAAAAAAAAGAATAATGTCAAAAAAGAAAAAAATTGTTCAGGAATTTCGAAAGTGCATTTTGATTATCAATGTCTATATGTTCTAAGATCGTTTTATAATTATAATTTTTCTTTTTAATTGAAAAATACATATATGTAGATGATTTTGTTGATATCATTCAATTTTTTCTAGAATATGTGCAATTATTGACCTTGAATTTATGAAAGTTTAACGTAATAATTTATTAATCGTCACTGTACTATACTTTTTTATTTTTTAGACTTATTTATTGTTATGTACTATAGAATGACTATTTAATTAATCAACAATCAATTAATTAATGTATTTATGACATGTTAATATTTTCCATCTATTTAATATTAATATTTTGTCATATATTATTAGCAACAGAATACGATTTCAATAATAGAAAAATGGAAACAACAAAGTTAAATTATCAAAATGATTTAGAACCACGTGTATTTGATTATATACCGTCCGATTGTTATGAATGTTTAAGTTATCGTGACATTATTATTACACAATTAAATGATATACCAATGAATTCATTTGAAAAATTTCATTTTGGACCATTTGATACTTATTTACTTTTAAATGGTCAATTAAAATTAACATTAAAATCATTTGCATTTAATAATTTTATAATAAATAAACCAAATCATACAATGTTTATTACAATGTCAGCACCAAATTCTTGGTTAAATATTACAAATGAAACATTTAATGGTTTAGATATTCGATCATATTCAACATTAAAATTAATAATTAAATATTTTTATGGTATTACATTTTATTCACAATCACTTAATGGAATTAAAATGGGAAAACAATCAAAATTAATTATTGAAATATCATCTGTTACACAAGTACACTTTTTATCTAATATTTTTGGTAATAAATCAAATTTATCATCACATAATTCATCATATGAAATTCATATATTACGTACAGATACTATATTATTTAATGAAAACAGTTTTTCATCAATTCAATTATATGATTATCAAAAATTAATAATTAATTTAGAATTAATATCATTAATACATTTAAAAAAATATTCATTTTCTAATTTAATATTAAATTCTTATTCATTATTTAAAATTAATTCTATTTTTATTAATAGATTTACAATTGATTCTTATGCATTTTCTGATATAATTTTAGATCGACATTCAAAATATAATTTAACAATTAAAATTCTTGGTATGATATATTAGTTATAATTATTAATCTTAGATTTCATATTTTTTTTGTTTTTGTTTTGTATTTTTAGGTACATGTATATGTTTAACATCTTATTCATTTTCTAATTTAATATTAAAACCATTTTCAATATTTTATACAGGATTTAATAATGTTCGTGGTATATCACTATTTTCTTATTCATTTTTTAATTTACAATTAAATATAAATTCAAAATTAATTATAGAATCAAATAATCCAGTAAATGATCCAAATCCAATTATTAATATTGCATCAAATACATTTATGAATAATATTGGTACAACATTATTAAAAAATGAGGGTACAATTAATTTTAATTTTAACTATGTAACATTAAATCGTTATGATATTGATTCATTACAAATGAATTTTATCTATATAATTAAATTAAAAGATATTGGATTATTAGATTTAAGTAATTTAACAACAACTGTATATCAAATAAAAAAGTTAACTATATTATTTAATGGTGTTAGATACGTTAAATGGCCATTAGAACAAATATCATTAACGAAAAAATTAACTAGTCATTCATTGAACAGGTAATAGTTAACTATTTAAAATTTTGAAATTAAATTTATATTTTATTCTTAAAAATGTTGACCTTTTTTTTTTTTTGTGTTTTTATTTTTATTTCTTTCTTTTTAGCGAACAAGTTGATACAAATAAATTACAATATCATCATGAATTTCCTCCTAATGAACGATCGATTCAATTTTATTTTAATTATGTATCAAATCAGAGTTGTATTCTTTATGATGCTCCATCTGATATTCCATGGTATTTTCTATCGAATTCATCATGTAATTGTCCATTGTTATTCGCTTATAAACATGGTAAATTAGATGGTCAAACAATTGATTGTATTAGAAAACAGAGTGGAAAAGAGAGTGTATTAGCTATGAATGAATGTAAATTTGATAGAGTAAAAGAATTATGTACTGATATATTTGAATTATTTAGTCAAGCAACAAAATATTATAATAGTGATGATCAGAATAATTCAGCTATAGTTCAACAGCCACTATCACGATGGGAATACTCTAAAACATGGCAAACACGACAAAAATGGATGGATAAAGATTTATCTGACACATATTTAAATCCCATTGTACTTCGACAATTAGTTGATATAAATTATTTAAAATGTAATATAAATTTTTCATATACATCGTCCATTATTATACGAACAAGATTAGGTAATTTAGGATTAGTTATTGGAATTATTATTGGTGTATTCGTTTTATTATTGATTATTGTTATGGCACTATTAAACGGTGTACAATATAAAATGCGTGAATATGATCCTGAATGGACCTATAGACGAAATATGTCATGGACATCATTAAGACGAACATTATCACAAACATCGTTAAGAAGATCACGACGAGATTTAAGAATTAATGGAACAATTATTAATGAATCTGGTACGGATGATAGAAGAATTTCAAGATCAGACAATCAATTGGATTGTTTACAATATCATAATGATGAACAATCTCAACCATTTGAGATTCAAAATTGTCAACGTTCACATCGAAATAAAACAGTTAAAAATGAAATAGTTGATGATGATGAAACAGAAGTCACGTGTGAACCATTAGATATTGATACGAAGAGGACGTCAAAACGTTAATTTAATATTCAATTTAGTCTTCTTTAATCGTGATATTTTTAGATTTGTTTTGTTTTTTCCATGTTTTTAATGTTAAAAAAATAGAGGTTTTTTTTAAAAAGAAGATAAATGTCTTGATATTCGTAGATAAAAGAAAACAACTGGCATTCAACTAAAATATGAATATTCTGTATTTGGTGTATGGGTACCATTACATTACCATGACTTCATCCATTAATCGATATCGACTTATTTTGTAGAGTAGAAAAAATATCGATCGTAACATGGCCTAGAATTGATACTTTAACATTTCAGTCGTGTCATAAAATTAATATAAATGATGATTGTTGTGAGAATTAATCAGTTTTATCGATTTTTTACATTCTTATTCTGTTAATTCATGATGTAATGAGATTGATTACACGTTATTAATTTCACCGTTGCATTAGGAATTAATAGAATAAGAACGTAAAAATTATTATGGTTTTCTGTTGAAATACACGATTCTATCTCATATTCTGTTATCATCCTGTTCATTCTCTGCTAATATGTTTTATTATTTACATTTCTCTATTTAATAGGTTTTTTTTCAGATGTGCATGAATAATCATCAAGTTATACGTACATTGCTGACTAAATATTTGTGAACTTTTTCGAAGTACTCGAACAAGTTAGCAGATTTTATCTAATAGAAATCAAAATGATAGGATCTGATCTGTGGATGAGATGTGGGTAAACTTCATCTCTCAAATTTGAAATAAGTATTGTGAACATAAACTTTGACAGGACAGATCACAACACGTTTGTGATTGTAGATGTTGTATTGCAAGGAACAGAAAAATAGTTTTGTTCATAAAAAATCCTAAAGATGAATAATTTTATTTAAAATACAAATCTGTTCGCATAGCTCTCATCCATCAAACACTAAAAATAACAGAATTATGTTGATTTTCAATGCAAATTAGAGAGATTTATGAAAAAGCATAAAAAGTTTAAGAAACATAGAAAGACAAAAAACTATCAATATAAAAAATTTATCATAGACATAAAATATAGATTTAATCTCGAATATATTTGTGGAATTAGCAAGCGCTCACAACAAACGAATATAATAAAAGATAATGTAGTTTGGGACAAAATTAAGCAATTAAGTGATCATCATACGAATTTGCAAGATCAATATATGGTATGTAATGAACAACGATCCAAGTTAGTAAAGACACTATCGAATGATGATCAAATGTTTGTACAATGACGTTATCTCCTTTTGCGCCTGAGTTTTTCCCTAGTGTATATCAGGATAAGCGTTCGATATGTATCTGGCGCTCTTACTCACTAAGCCTTTTTTTATCAAAAAATGATCTTTCTCTTCTAACTAATATTGTAAATGAATGGTCCTCGTTTCCCACCCTATTGAGTTGCTGTTTATATTAGAAATCATATGTGAAGGATAATACGTCATCTATGCTTACGGATCTGAATGTTCTTTTGTTTAATGTGAGAGGGTTATCGGAACGGTGGCACGAGGTTTTTCTTTATTTTGATAAGTATAAGATGGATTTTTTGATCTTAGTTGAAGTTGGCTCGATTGATCTTAATTTTCTTTCAACCATATTTGCGAACTATAAATTCTTTTATTAAGCGGGTGAAAATTAGTTGGGGGTGGTGTGATCATTGTTTATCAAATACTCATCAACTGTAAGCGTGTACAGTGTGATATACCTAATGTCTGTGTGGTAGATGTTTCCCTTGGCCAGGATATTACGTTAGTAGCAGTTTACGCTCCAGAAAGTAAAACGTGGAGATGGAAAGACCTCTCACCTTTTATTTCATCGAATTGTTGTGTTTTGGGTGACTTCAACGTTGATATGGAGGATTCAAAGGATAAGGGTATTGAAATGCTTATTGATTGGGCAGATAGATGTTGTTTAGCAGCAGAAATACCAGATATTCCTACCTCCTTAAGGTCAGAGAGGAAAATAGACTATGTGTTTGTCAAAGGAATTCCAGGTACAGTGCAAACTTGTGAAGTTGGCACTACTAGTGATCATTTACCCGTATTAGTGATTCTATCTTGTGAGAGAAGGGAGCGGAGTTTAGGTACTAAAGTCCATTGAAAAGTTTATAATTATTTTTTGTCATTTGTGGCTGATTTCTGGGAAGAGTACTGGAGGATTTCATCAGTTGAGGATGGACATTCTCATTTTGTCTCCTTTTTATCATTGTTACAAGCTCGTTGCACTTCCTATTTTCCTTTGGATAAATACCGCGTTGCTTTATCAACAGAGCTAAGACAAAAGTTATCCTATGTACGAGCGCTATCACTTAAAGGTAAAAGAACAGGAGATTTAAATATAAAAATTAAAGCCAAACAACTTAAGAAAGAGGCCAGAATTGAACTCCGTTTATTTTTGTCTAAACATCTAGAGCAATCTTTAAAAGAAAGATTTACGGATTCAAAAGTATCAGTGTCATTTTGGTCTAAAATTAAACGCAACTTTAAAGCCTCACCCTCTTTGAAAGGTTTTTCCGATGAGAATGGAGTAGTGTTTAGGGAAACTGACGAGATGTTAGAGAAGGCAGCAGATTATTACGAAAAATTATTTGAAAAACAAGAGGTAGTTAGACCTCGCCCATATGTAGACCCACCGAGAGTTGTCTGGGATAACACTGATGATAATATACCATGTATTACTCTAAAAGAACTTCTTAAAGTCGTTAAAAGCAGGAAAAAGAAATTATCTTGCGATGCTTAAGAAATTTCGACTTTTATCTTCCAATTTTTGCCTACTATCTATTGAATTGGTCTTTTGAGAGTTTTCAATTTGTCATTATCAACCTTTGTGGGTCCTTCTTACTGGAAACCTGTGAGAATGAAACTACTTGCCAAAAAGAATCGATTTGTCAGTAGCTGACACTCGTCCGATCTCATTGTTAGATGTTTTTTTAAAGGTCCTAGAGCGGTTGTTTTTGGTAAGGTTTCAAAAGATTCTGGAGAATCGCGGCATTTTAGATAATTCTCAGTTGGGATTTAGACCAGGTTTTCGTCTTCAAACTAGAGTGCTATCTATGCTAGACCAAATTTATTCCTATATGAGTAATAGTTCTCCCGTTTGCACTATTTTTGTTGATTTTAAGACAGCTTTTGACCAATTGTGGTGGATTGGCTGCCTAGAAAAACTAGATAGCCTTGGTGTTCCTAAAGCGTATGTCGCGTGGATTAAGTTTTGGCTTGAAGGACGAATAGCCTTTATCGAGATGAATGGAACGCGTTCAAGATATTTTCATATTGAAAGACGGGCTCCCCAAGGATCATGCTTCTCTCCTACTCTGTTTATAACCTATCATTCAGATCTATGGACTTTTCTTATCAAGAGTTTGCAAAATAATTTTACGGATGATTTAGCTGGTGTTGTAGCTGGTATGATAGGCGTGAAATTCACTGCACAATGTATTGATCTGGAAAAAAGGGTTACTGATTTCTTTCAGCAACTAGAATTCTATGCAAACTTAGCTATACAACCTATTAAGTATAAAAAGACAGAGTTGTTATGATCAGCATGTGCACTGGGCAAGCCTAAATTTGACATATTATGTGATGGTTATAAAATTAATTGGACTAATACCTTTAAGTACCTAGGGTATTGGGTTACAACAAGATTAGGTTGGGGTTGCATGATTGCTAAGACTAAAGCTAAGATTAGGAAACAGATGGCTATAATTGATTCCTGTCGTGTCTTTGGTTCGACGACTAACTATTTTAGGCGTGGCTTATTTACTACGTTTGTTCTCCCTATATTTACGTGGCTTTTTGCTGTTTTTCCCCTATTCACGCCTTGTCAACAACAGGACCTGACGCATTTTTACTATATCTGCCTTAAAAGGATTTATCATGTTACACAATTAAACGACATTCTCTTTTGTCATTATTATGATGAAATTTCGTTAGAGGATAGATGTACTAAGTATTGGAAAAGGTTTATGGACGCACTACTTGTTTCTGTAGATGGTGATATACTAATGGAGTCAGCTTTCTTAAACGTATTTAGAGAACAATGGCTCAATAAGAATTATAGCATTACAAAAATTTTTCGTTCTAAATGATTTGTAGCACATATTTGTCAGATGTGCTCAGTGGCTAGAAAACAGTATCGAATGTTCGCTACCTGACTTAGACGAGGATGATCTTGAACTACTTGAATTTTGCCCTAAACCCTTTTTATAGTTCAATTATATTCAAGTAGTTTTTTGGTGAACCACTTGAAAAGTAGTTGAATATTCATCACTATAGAAAATCCTTTTTATAAAAGTAATTATATATTCTGATAGCGCCTAAAATTCTCTATCATCCTATATATTTATGTCTTGTCTTACATTTATTTGCTGAAAAATAATTTGAGTACAGCGAAGGTACTCCCAATTGACAAGTACCAAAAATGTGCATTCTTTCGCTACTTTTTTAGTTTTTTCCACACCATCTGTTCTAAAAGATTTTTTTACAGACCACGAGAAAGAGCACATTCAGAAGTACAACAATAACTGACTTCTCACTTTTGTAACTCTTTTTTTACAGAAATAGTAGCAAAAGAAAAAGGTTCAGGTGGAAAAAAATAACAGATTTTCAAAGTTTTCAGTTTTCGTCTTTCGTATAATCTGCGTAGTTTTCTTGATTGAAACTCTAAAATTAAAGGTTAGGTATGATTTTGTAGAGCGTTTCGCTGCGCATCTTTTTAAAAAAACATTAACCTTTGGGTCCTAAAGAAATACGAGAAAAATAGAAAATATTGAGATGCCACACTCATTACAATTTCTGGGAATCTGACGATGAGGGGACCGTCATTGTACTCGATGTATTTTTCAGCAAACAAATGCAAGACCAGATTTAAATATACCGAATTGTAGAGAATTCCAAGCGCTATCAGAATATATGATCATTTTTGTAAAAGTATATTTTCGTAAGGAAAATATCTTAAAAATACTGTGTGCAACTATTTTTTTGCAACTATTTTTTTGCAACTATTTTTTTGCAACTATTTTTTTCGAGGATATATTGTCTCTGATTAAAAAGTCGTATCCAATAACAGGAAAATATTGTATTAATTTTAAATATGTTTATCAATAAGCAGAAAGAGGAAGTAATTTATCGATGAAAAGTTTTAGTCTCGATTCGCCCCTAGCTGATTTCTCAATCCGTCCCTCATATGCACGCATAGGCTAAATTATTCGGCTTTTAAATCTATTTAATAAACTTTGTAAAAAAGAATAACAATAATAATTAACAATATGTAAACAGCTACAATTTAGAGCCGTTTAGGATGCTTAAAAACAGACCTTCACTAACCTATATAAACTTACGGATATTCAGTAGGGGTACACAAAAAACTCTTCGAAAATGTTACATTTCACTCTCACTGAACGTGGTAAGCCAGTTTTAAATAATAAAGATTATTAATTAATTATAAAGATTAAAAAACGAGAGCATAAAACTCGGAATGAATGGCGTTATCGTGATAGAAGTTGCACAAATTCAATATCATTATGTTCTTAAGACAAATTAATTATTCGTGAAGAAACAGACCATACATACACACTGAATACAAATAAAGTTATTATTGATGATGATATTAGCCGAAGAAAGAAGTAAGCAACTCTTGAAGAACAAATCTTAAAGAAATTATGCCAAAAATTGGGGGAAACTTACTCCAGTTTTGTGAAAGAATGGAGTGATTTTACTCTGATTTTGGAAAACTTTGTTTGAGACTTTTACGGTTTTGGGGTAGATTTGCTGTTTTCTCCAATCCTTGGCCATCTTTGCTAGAAAAATGCGACAACATCGGGAAAGCTAGAGCAAGATGGAACACCTCCTTCTCAAAGACGGACAGGTTGAAATTCCTGCTTGAAGTATTAGTTGACAGACTTGGACTTTTTTTTTTGGTGTTTTTTATCAAGTCCAGGTGGAGTCCAGTTAGAATCTGTCATAAACAAGAATGAAGTTAGTGTAATTTTAAACCAATTGATCTCTTTTTTCGTCAAATACATATCTAATGGGGAGGGAAGAGTGACTAAACTTTGTTTATCGTCGTATATGATTATGAGATCTGTCCACTTGATTTATTGAGAAGACGCAAAAATAATTAGTGTAGTAGTTCTGTTTCCGCTATAAACTTGACTGGACTAATTCGACAGAACAGTCTAATGAATAACAATGAATATTGTATCTTTTCGTTTTTGAACAGCTCTCACACTATATGAAGGAACAATAAACGCCACCACTGATTCAAGAAAAACGTTTTAAAGGACGAAATGAGAAGAGACGAATTGAGAAATCAATTAGAGATGAATCGAGAGGACACCGATGAAAAGTACAATATCCGTTTTTATTATACATCCCTATACACTGTATAATAATTAATAGTATTGTGAGAGAGCAAATATTTAAAAAAAACTAGGACTCACGTTTATTTACCCATTTGCCAATGTGACAGACAAAATTTAATAGAAAAATATCTTTCAATGCTTTAGCAGCAATAGAATGGAGCCAAATGTCATATAGAATGTATGGTTGCCCATCAGTATTTACCGACTATTAATGTCGCTTTATTTTTCACAGTTTATATAAAATATGTTTTATTCGATTTGTTTGTTATGTATGGCTTGAATAAAAAGTATACTATTTAGAAAAAAAGACAGATTTTTTAGTAAAAATTCAGTTAACATTGCACAAATAATTAGCAGATTCGACTGCAGTAAGTAAAAAAAATTTATAACTCATCTTTTTGAAGATCATTCTAAAGTAAAATATTTCTACATTTATCTCAATAACGAGCTGTAGTTAAAAACAGCAACCAGGTTCTAATTGTCTATGAATAAATTTCAGCAATCATCTCGTGTCTTGGTCATTTAATTTTATCTTAACATTTGTGTTATAACTGATTCGAGATACTCATAAAATCATGGAAAATATTGAATTTTTAAAGATTCAATCTTCATCACTTTAAAGGTATAAAAGAAAGTATGTTAATATCGCCTACGGAAATTTACTCATAAATATAATTCTTTTCAACCAATTTTTATTCTTTAAATCTATTAACTATTCGATATTAATCTTTGCCATAAAAAATTAAAATTAGAATATTCAATATTTAATTATAATAAAAATTTTCATACAAGTACCAATAAAAAAAATTTTGTATTTCCTGCATTTGACTTAAAAATATGAAACAACACCGAAAAAGAAATTTATGCACTTAATTAAAAGCATAATATGCAAAAAGAAATTGGACATTATAAAAAGTTTTTATTTTTTATTGTGTCTAAACACATGACGAATGATTATTATTCAATCACCTTTTCTTTTTACTTTTCTTTTTGCCCTCTGTAGTGAACATACATACACATAATAACAATGTCATGCTATTCTTTTCTAGTGCTTCGTTTTTGACAATGGCAGAAGTACTACTTAAATTTGTTTCAATTAAAAATGAGAATGTCGATAACAAGCATAATTCTATAATACTTTCGTCAACGTCGACGATTAATGAAAAATCGAATATATCTCAAACAGAAAAGAACTCTTCATCGTACACCTTACCAATTATATCCGTAACAAGTACGTCTGATTTACCAATATTGAATTCAATTTCTACAGCGAGAAACGCAGAGGATAAAATTAAATATCGTCTCTCACCGTTAAAAAAGAAAATGTCGCCGGATGTTGTACAAACGCCAAAACGATCTGATTGTAGGAAAATAGCACGATCAAACACGTTTTCTGTACACCCACAGTCACAAACAAAACCACCAACTTCATACTATCGTCAAGCACCAATTGCAACAACAGCATTTCGGCCAACAACTGTTAATTGGCGGCAAATTGCTGCCACATCACCGACACGTCCGCCCTCCACTCAATATCTCTATATTATCAGTTCATCAACACCAAATGGTCAAATCACTTGCACTAAACCATTGACTCAACGTAGTCCTTCTACAAGACACGATGAAGCGCACCAATACCATGAAACAACGTACTCAGATAATTTTCAATCATCGAGCTGTATCGAACATACATATTCATCAAATCAAACAATGGCTCAATATGGACATTTTTTAGCTTATTTAAGACAAAAATCTGTGGCAAGGATAAAAAGAAAAAAGAAATATTCAGACACTAATTCGAATAATGAACAAGATATTGAAACACCATTAATAAACCTAAAACAACAACAACAGATACTGCAGCAGAAACCAAAGTTGTCCATATCAACTAGTTTAGCGAATAATTCTAGTTTATTGTTTAGTGACTTTAGTGTTCCCATTATTAATACCGGGAAGACATCATCGACGTCAATAATAGAACAGCGGAATAACATGAAAAAAACTGCGGACAAACTTCCATCAACTCCATGGCGTTTAGAACTAAGACGAAGCGCATCGTCGATTATTGATACTAGATATAGTATTAGTAGTAATCAAATTAAACCCTTGAACGAGATGTCTAACTATTTGACTATCAATAAAGATGCATCACTAATAACTCCATCAAATTCGATTGTCGATGAACCAATGTCAGAAAAACAGGAGAAGAAGACGCATGAGTCTTGTTATGAGCTTCAACTTGCTGGTGACAGTTTATCATACGTTTATGTTAGTGATAGTGGAATCAAATATGAAGGAGAATTGCTCCAATCAAATATTGCCTAATGTGAAAAACCTGATCCCTTTTGGGCTGAAGCGACTCAGATATTTAATTGATTAAGATACGCTTAAACTGTTAAAAACCTTCGCTTTCTTTCAATAATTCCGTGTTCTGTGAATATGATGCAGTATATAATGCGTCCGCTAATCATTATACATTAATTACTTTTGAAACAAAAGAGGCTATTTTTACAGCATTTTCTAATTTTACTCTATCTTATTCGTTTCAATCAATAAATTTTTACAAAAATTTGGCAGTGAGTGTATCCATGTGAAACCTACCGCGGTATACAAAAGTGTCGGGCAAGCTCATCCGATAGACCATGGAAAATGATGAATTTTGGCGAAAATCGCGGGTCTCCATCTAATGCGAGATACCATCACTTTAAGGTGCGCACAATGCAAACTTGCAGCAAAACGTTTTTGAACTTATTATATATCCTTGAATAAGAGAGCATTTCGAGCTGATTAAAAAAGTGTACTTTTTAGGTTTTAAAAAGGTGTTTTGAGAGTGAAAAAGTGAGAATACTTGAAGGACATGAAACGTTGAAAAATCCTTTAAATTCAAAAAACGATCAATATCGGAGTCGCAGACAACTATACAAATTTAAAAAATATTTTTTCTTATTCAGCGCTGAAAACTGAATAGAAAAATGGTGCTTGATCCTATCTAGTTCTTTGTGTCAAGGTATGGAACCGTCGTATCAATGACATTGTATCCGCCGTGAGTCCAGCTTTAAAAGTATAACTTAATTATTTTTAAACATTGTTTCGTTCCTGAGAAAATTTATTTCTTCTAAATCAAAGGCGAAAAAGTCGAAATTCTGCCCTTAATTCTCAATTTTCTCGATCAGAACTGAACTTTTGAACGACTAATTTGACGAATGTGTATTTCTATCCTATCCGACTACTTTAT